>CAKAKR010017041.1:585-20407 GCA_916700685.1 Adelosebastes latens
GGGTCCATCAAACACAAGGCTTTCCTCCAGGAGACCGCTGTTCGTGTCCCGTCTTCACAACGTTCAGTTTCCTTTTCCCTGTACAGACGTAGTAGTACGTGTTGGCTATGATCATGGGTTTGCTCACTGGCCTAATTAATGATATTAGAACCACCGGAGCTCTTTTCACCTTTCAGACGAGTGGAGAAGACAAACGCAGTAAAATCTAATCTGGTCTTTAATTAAACCAAGAGGTCAAACATTCTGCCACAACCTTGCAATGAAACACTGTGTTAACTAAAGCCAGCGCACATAGCAGCAGGTCACATGAGGCACAGATCACGTTCAGCACGAGGCAGAGGAAAATCAATTCAGAGACAACGGAAGCTGTCACAGTCTAATTAGAAATGTGATTTGTACGCACACAAGTGGCCGTTGGAGTAATGAGCTCAGAGGAACTGTTGAGTAAATCCTGTCGTCTGCGGGGGTGTCGGGTGGAGGTGTGTTTGAGTGTGTTTCTGCAGATTGGACAGGACAGACTACTGTGCATCACATCGGTGAATAGAAGTTGTTAATGTATGTCGGTCTTGTAAAAGCTGAAAGAACGCGATGACTCTCCAAACTGGGACGCCTTTAAAGAAGAAGAAGAAGAAAAGACGTGAGCATTTCCATTCTTGGCTCTCCTCCCGTCTAAAGTATGTGTGTTATTTCTCAGCTCTTAGGTGTCTGCTTTTTTTCTACAGCCGCTGTCTTAGGCAGACCTACTTTCTCTCTCTGGAAAAGTCCATCATGTCAGTGTGACTTGTCAGGATCAGGCTGTTGTCTTGGTCTGAGAGACACAAAGGTGCTTAATGTCCTCATACCTAAATGACAAGAACAGGTTGTTGACCCCCAAAACGTCATGTATGACCGTTCTGTTTAAAGGTTTAATATAAGTATAAGTATAGGCTGATACTAAAAGAATCCCTCTCTATCAGGCCCTATAACAGTGAGCTGGTGTCTGTATGTAGAGAGACGCTGCAGTCCTCTGCCTGGACTTCCTCTTCTCTTCTAGCGTTGCTGTGTTCAGGACTCTTCTGGGCGTCAAACAGCCTTTGGGCTCCACATGTCTTTGTAACCCTCAGCAGCCAATCACAGCACACAGGGTGTGCCGCCCGTTCTCATTCCCAGGTCGTCAGAATACACAAATTACAGTGCATTACTTTACATACTGTAGGTATAGCTACGAACGGTGGATGAGACCGTTCTGCGTAGTTACTACATTACGTACGTGACGTGGTTCGGTACCAACATAGCTACGTACGTAACTTAAAATATCTCAACTCAAGCTGCTCGCACGAACGACCTGCACGGCCATGTTTTCTGTGAGGACAGCTTGGTTCCAACACAGCTGAACAGTCACGTCTCTGCACACGGTAGCTCCTCTGACAAAGAGGCTGTAAATGACACAGTGACACCAGATGTGTTGTCCAGAACGGCATATGGACTCTTTGTGAAGTGCTCCTTCCTCCAGAGTCCTCCAGAGTCCTCCAGAGTCCTCCAGACAGTGAATCATCAACGTGTCCATCATGCAGGGAGAGTTGATGGATCCATTTACTGGTCTTGCTGATTTGCATGATTAAAGTGGTTTGTAAGACGGTTGCTACCACATTCAACACCACACAGCCTCTGCTCAGATTTTGGCTCTACGGTGTCTAAATAAACACCAATAAAAGCAGCCACAATGTGTTATTGAAGAGAGGTCAGAGAGGTCAGAGAGGTCGGAGAGGTCAGAGAGGTCAGAGAGGTCGGAGAGGTCGGAGAGGTCAGAGAGGTCGGAGAGGTCGGAAAGGTCAGAGAGGTCGGAGAGGTCGGAGAGGTCAGAGAGGTCGGAGAGGTCGGAGAGCTTCTGCTTCGTTTATTCTCATTCTCTTTTTCCAGGGTGTGACAACATTCAATCTGTTTAGTATAACTGGAGGATTGTCACTTTTTATATTAAAATAGACACTGTGGCTACTAAGTAATTGAAATGTCTGTTTTAATCCGTTCTACAGTTCTGTCATCACACGCTGTGCCTGTAATAAGGAGGTGCTCAGAGACTAGAGGGTTTAGAGAATAGTTTTATAGTTTGGAAAGTGAGTCTGACTGGTGGAGCTCTGACAGGAGGAACAGATGAGCTCCTGGTTTAAAGCTGTTATTCCCAGACCTCACAGACACTTCTTAATATGGTTAGATATTTCTCACTATTTCCCTGGTGTTTCTCCTCTGGTCTCAGGGGGTTTCTGTGTGTGCATGTCGATTGCAGAGAACAACCAACAGAAGGAAGCCGGCGTTCTGGAGATTTTCCTGAGATTGAAAATATGTGTGGCTTCAGAAGCTCTCTGCTGACCAATTTACGGAAGAGATGAGAACAGATGTCTGTGCCAACATTTCTTGACACACACAGTCCCAGAGGTGTAAAAACAAGAAGAGATATTTTCTGATAGATATTGTAACCCGCTGGCTGCTATTGATCTGTTATCATGGCAGCAGGTGTGTGTGTTTTATTGAGAATCTGGCTGCAGGGAGCTGCCACATCACCAAATAATGCTTCTCAGACTGCTTATGCTTGAGCTCCTTTTATCATTTCAATAAAATGTGAAATATTTTTTGATGTTTTAGAAAACCAAAAGTGCTTTCCTGTGTTATCTGTAGCTTATAGTCGGTATCATTCAGGTTATAGGAGCAGTGTCCCAGTCAGGATGCTCCTACATGTTATACAGCAGGTATTCTGAATGTATACAGTGAATAAAAGATACTAGGAGATATTATAGATTTGGTCTTAAAACTATGCAGTTTTACATCATTTTGCCACACTATTCTTACTAATTCAATTATTATTTACACATATCACAGCCTCCGTCTGAACATTCAAGTCTTCTGGAAATGACTTTGAAAAAAAAGAGGGACTCTCTGACAGAGGGACTCCCTGACAGAGGGACTCCCTGACAGAGGGACTCCCTGACAGAGGGACTCTCTGACAGAGGGACTCCCTGACAGAGGGACTCTCTGACAGAGGGACTCTCTGACAGAGGGACTCTCTGACAGAGGGACTCCCTGACAGAGGGACTCTCTGACAGAGGGCCTCTCTGACAGAGTGACTCCCTGACAGAGGGACTCCCTGACAGAGGGCCTCTCTGACAGAGGGCCTCTCTGACAGAGTGACTCCCTGACAGAGGGACTCCCTGACAGAGGGACTCTCTGACAGAGGGACTCTCTGACAGAGGGACTCCCTGACAGAGGGACTCTCTGACAGAGGGACTCTCTGACAGAGTGACTCTCTGACAGAGTGGCTCTCTGACAGAGGGCCCAGCAGACCTTCAGCTCCCACTGATGGACGACGCTTTAGGGAATAGAAGCTGTACTGGGTCACCCTGCTGTCCGACAGGCTTAATCAATAAAACCTCCTTTAACAGATGTCACACACACATCTTCATCTTATCTTCATCTTCATCTTCATCTTATCTTCATCTTCATCTTCATCTTTATCTTATCTTCATCTTCATCTTCATCTTCATCTTCATCTTCATCTTATCTTCATCTTCATCTTCATCTTATCTTCATCTTCATCTTCATCTTCATCTTCATCTTCATCTTATCTTCATCTTCATCTTCATCTTCATCATCACACTGTGAGTTGTGTTGTTTTACTCTCCTCTCTCCCCCAGCGGACTAAGAGGCTCAAGTGTCTTTGTTTCTTGGCTGTTGGTGTGTGTGAATGTGTGTGTGTGAGTGGCTGTCTGAGCTCATTGAATGAACAGCATCAACATCTATTCTCCAGTATATCCTGTATATGAGCATTCTGTGGAGGGAATGAATGTTTACATGTAGAATTAAACTGCGCCTGCTTATTTAAACATGTGGCTGATCAGTGCACATATTGAATAAATGTGTGTGTTGGGAGGAGGGGCAGCTGGAGGTACACTGGTCTACCACTGGTCTACACTTGTCTACTGCTGGTCTACACTGGTCTACTGCTGGTCTACACTGGTCTACCGCTGGTCTACACTGGTCTACTGCTGTTCTACACTGGTCTACACTGGTCTACTGCTGGTCTACACAGGTCTAAACAGGTCTACACAGGTCTACACAGGTCTACACTGGTCTACACTTGTCTACTGCTGGTCTACACTGGTCTACTGCTGGTCTACACTGGTCTACCGCTGGTCTACACTGGTCTACTGCTGGTCTAAACTGGTCTACACTGGTCTACCGCTGGTCTACACAGGTCTAAACAGGTCTTCACAGGTCTACACAGGTCTACACTGGTCTACACTAGTCTACACTGGTCTACACTGGTCTACTGCTGGTCTACCGCTGGTCTACACGGGTCTACACTGGTCTAGGCTGGTCTACCGCTGGTCTACGCTGGTCTACACGGGTCTACACTGGTCTACTGCTGGTCTCCACTGGTCTCCACGGGTCTCCACGGGTCTACATTGGTCTAAACAGGTCTAAACTGGTGTACATGGGTCTACACAGGTCTAGACTGGTCTACACAGGTCTACACTGGTCTACCGCTGGTCTACTGCTGGTCTCCACTGGTCTCCACGGTTCTACATTGGTCTAAACAGGTCTAAACTGGTGTACATGGGTCTACACAGGTCTAGACTGGTCTACACAGGTCTACACTGGTCTACCACAGGTCTACACGGGTCTACAGTGGTCTACAATGGGTCTACACTGGTCTACTGCTGGTCTACCGCTGGTCTACACGGGTCTACTCTGGTCTACATGGGTCTACACTATCTACATGGGTCTACACGGGTCTACACAGGTCTACACTGGTCTACACAGGTCTACACTGGTCTACTGCTGGTCTACACTGGTCTACCACTGGTCTACACGGGTCTTCGCTGGTCGACCGCTGGTCTACTGCTGGTCTACACTGGTCTACACGGGTCTACATGGGTCTACACTGGTCTACCGCTGGTCTACTGCTGGTCTACACTGGTCTACCACTGGTCTACACGGGTCTACGCTGGTCTACCGCTGGTCTACACAGGTCTACGCTGGTCTACACTGGTCTACTGCTGGTCTACGCTGGTCTATGCTGGTCTACACTGGTCTACGCTGGTCTACGCTGGTCTACACTGGTCTAGCGCTGGTCTATCCTGGTGACGGCGAGGTAAAGAGGTGTAAATATTCTAAATATAGCATACAGTTAAACTGATGTTGATTTTTTTTTAGCTTTTTTGCTGCTGCCCCCCCGTCCACAGCAGTACACTGCTTTGCTCCCGTGCTGGTACTCCTGTCTGTTTCTACTGTAGTAATACACTGACTATGGATCAGAACCTCATAGAACCACACTGAGAAACACCTGATCTATACCTTCATGTGAACTGACATACATGATTATTACATCAGTTTTAGTTATCAGATTACATGCAGAGCACGTGTGGAGATGTCGTTGCTGTAGCAGGCTCCAGTATAAAGACAGGTGCAAATGTAAAAGGAGGACATGGGAGGGTTTCTGAGGGTGTGTGTGTGTGTGTGTGTGTGTGTGTGTGTGTGTGTTATCTAAGCGTGCATTCACAAACAATGTCATCTATTAATACTCTCCTATGAGAGCGTATTTACTAATTCCCACTGACTGTGAAGGCAGCAGACGGGCCGTCAGACGGGGTAACTGTGATAGCGGCGGCGGGGCAACGCCCGGAAAGAAAGACATGTGGGATCTGACCTGGGGTCAGCCTTAATCAGATGTGTCATTTACAGCTTCAGCAGCTGAGCTGCATCTATGTGTCACTGATTAGTTCATTTAAAAAGCAAAAAGTGCAGCTGGTTCCCCTTAATGAATAATCAGATTAGCGTCGTGCTGTTCATTACAGACCATATTTCCATGGAGAGGTGTGGCGGTAGAAGGGAAGGCTGGCAGCAGAGCAGGTAAACCATCAGGTAGCCATCAGCAGAGCTGTGATCAGAGTGTCTGAGTGCTGCCATGTGTGCGTCATTGCGTGGGTGTTTTTCTGTATTCTCTTGTGTGTGCATGTTGTGGGACTGTACCTGTGTTGGTGCCTTCATGTGTGTGTCGGCCAGTTATGCCAGAGGGATTACAAAGAGACGAATGGAAGAAATTGGAGTTACTGGGGTGGTGCAAAGTGTGAATGAATCCCTGCCAGGCATGCTGCATTTATCCTGTTTCTAAAGCAGCTTCACCAGTTTGTGTAGTACAGCGAGCTTTCAGTGTGTGCGAAGGGAAGATTAACACAACAAGACTCTCCTCGCCTTCTCTTTGATCGTAGATCATGGCGTGAGGGGAGACGCAATTGGTCTGCAGCAGTGACAGCTTCTGCTGTTTCCTGTACACAAGCAATGCATAAACAGAGAGTGGCAAAATGAGTCACATTATGTTAGTCACTGGTGTGATGTGAAAGGCCTTTGGTTCTATTTTAGCAGCACAGAGAAAGATGGTATGTGGAGGAAAGGTGACCAGTCAGTGGGTCACATGGGGCCTGTAATTCATTCTGTTTTAACCTTCGTTAACCTGCTGCGTCACAGTAATTCAGACGGTGTCTGGCGAGCTCTCTGTCAATCCTCTGTGGCTCTCACAGGATGAAGTGATATGCAAAGAGTGCTGGAACCAGCCCAGGGGCTGAAGGGGCTTTCACACCGCCACAGGGGTATGAAGCGGTGGCCGCCCACGTGAACGCATACACATTTTCACCGTGTTGAACATCTGGCAGTAACCGCCTGGCTTTGGCCAATCAAAGAGAAGGCGGTAGAAGAAGAAAGAAGAAAAGTAGAGTGATGGAGGAGCTGATAATGCTGGTGTCTAATTCCTGGAGTCGTACAACATGGCACTAGCTACTTGAAAAGAACCACCAGAAACCTATTTGGAGAATTATTTACACGGCACCAAGCTAGCTTGCACTTCCAGCAGAAAGACTTTATGACGTTCACCGAAGCACCTGTCTGTTAAAACACTTTGCTTTGTTGGGGAACGATCTTGCAGGTAGGCGGTTGTCAGGATGGTTGTCAGGATGGTTGTCAGGAATGTTTGTCAGGGCGGTTGTCAGGATGGTTGTCAGGATGGTTGTCATGGCGGTTGTCAGGATGGTTGTCAGGATGGTTGTCAGGACGGTTGTCAGGATGGTTGTCAGGGCGGTTGTCAGGATGGTTGTCAGGATGGTTGTCAGGATTGTTGTCAGGGCGGTTGTCAGGAAGGTTGTCAGGATTGTTGTCGGGATGGTTGTCAGGATGGTTGTCAGGATGGTTGTCAGGATTGTTGTCAGGATGGTTGTCAGGGCAGTTGTCAGGGCAATTGTCAGGATGGTCGCCGTGCGGCGCTGGTCTCAGTGTGAAAGCAGCTTAAGGTGTGTCTAAATGTCTAAATGTCCACCAGTCAAAATGCTTCTGGTTGCTTCGCCTGGATGTTTGAGCTGCTCTGTGCAGGATGACGTACGTCTGCACAGGTTGACACTAGACGGCTGTTTTCACATTCCTTTGCTGAAGGAGGAAGGTTTCTCTGTGATCAACTTAGCGAAGAGAGAAATTGAGCTGTTGAACACACAGTAGAAGATCCGGCTTTGACCCTGCATGACTTTGAATCATAAAAGCACTCAGTTTGCCTCAGGAGTAAAATCCCCTCACACTATAACACTGTTATAGTTAGTAATGTGCATTCTGTGCAGCGCTCTGGCTGAGCTCTCTGAATCTGTTGCAGTTTACAGGACTAACTATATAAAATCAGGTCTGTATTTAGCTTCCTGAGGGGATGCTTGAACAGGCTCTTTCATTCAAATTGCAAAGTTGCAGGGTGAAGTTGGAATCAATAGCACAGGTAATCTCGGGGCCGTCAGTCATGTGTGGCTGATAACTGAGGCCAGGCGGCCACGCAGGGCTCTGTTCATCATTGGCCTTTTCACATAAATCAGATTGTGCTTCGGTGTTACGGGAGATGAGGTCTGACTCAAGGTTTTGCTGTGGACACGTTAGTGAGGTGAGGTCTGACTCAAGGTTTTGATGTGGACACGTTAGGGAGCTAACAGGAGGGTGAAGAGCAAATCTTCGTTCTCAGCTTTGACCTGATTTATAAAAAACTGAACAGAAGAGGAATCATGGGCTTTAAACCTGAAACCTCCGATTCAAGCATTTCTGATAAAAAGCTGAAAATGTAATTTTTTTTAAAAAGTCTGCTTGAACCTGCAGATTCTCTTTTCATACTTTAAAACTGCTTTTTAAAACCGATTTTTCAACCCTCTTCTATTTATGATCGATTCATTCTCAGTTTGATGTCTTGAATTGATTTGCTGGTAAACTGTTCTTGAAAACTACTCGTGGTGGTCGTCTTAGTAGTTCTAATAGTAGAATCACAAATAGAAAAGGAATGATGGCTTCAGTCTAATTGTTCTTTTCTTTTCTTGCCTTTCAGTAGAGAGAGAACGCAAATCCCCGACGACGTGCCTCCAATTTATTCCCCACAAAGCACAAAAAGCTTCCGTGCTTTTTCGCCGCTCTCTCTCATTTACACTTAACACAAACAACATCCTCCCACATTCACAGTCAATTCAGAAGTAATTAACGGCGCTTGTTGACTGTTTGAAAAGCTGCTCCACAGATACACTCACATCTTTTTGAAGTCACACACGGTGTATTCAGGCCAGTCGATGTAGCACACCACCCGGCCGGGCAGCTGGTCCGTGTTGGAGTAGTAGTACTGGGGGAAGGCCAGTAGCAGAGCCAGCACCCAGATCACCGCCACCACCACCTTGGTCTCTGTGGACGACATGCGCTGCTGCAGAGGGTGGATGATGGCCATGTACCTGCAGGGTGGAGGGGAGAGGACACCGTGATGAGTCTGGTAGCAGTCATGTGTTAGTCACCAGCACCTCTGACAGGATGCAGTTTGTATGATCACCTATTTACTGGATGATTCATCAGCACTTCACTGTTTGGAAAGTAATAATCTAATAAATCTACTGGTAGGTAGCGTCAATCAGCTGGGTAGCTTAGCTTAGTTTAGCTTATCTTAGTTTAGCAGACTGGAGACAGGGAAACAGACTGGCTCTGTCCAAAGAGAAACTACACCCGACCAAAAACTTGTCCTGCATATAACGCATCAATTATCAATTTTCTGCTCTGGTTTTTGTACGGATGCAACAAACCAGATAAAACATTCAGATACACACAGATTTTGTTAGCTTTGGATGGAGCCAATCCCATCCAATCCAATTTTCTTTCATAAAGCACATTTGAAAAACAGCAAAAGTTGACCAAAGCTGTACAATTAAACATAAAAAAACATAAAAACAACACAATAAAACACTTAGACCAATTTAAAACCAACAGGACATAATAAAAGCTAACTGTTTCTTGTCTTTTTTTTACACTAAGCTAATGTAATTGGCTGCTGGCGGTAGCATTATATTTATTTCACAGATATGAAAGTGGTATCGATCTTCTCAACAAACTCTAATCTACAAACGTATTTCCCCAAATGTTGAACTATGATGTTATATGGTATTACTTTGGTGCGATGACTATAAGGTCAAAGTTTCGACGTTCAGGGTGGTTGAAGGTGTTCACATCCGTAACCATAAACAGTGACGGGCCATTTCAGTCATCTGACCTTCATTCAATGTGCTTCACCTGCTCAAAACTAAAATCCCCTAAAACCAGCCGGCAGTGAGGCGGTCTGCAGGACAGGACTGCAGGACAAGTCTAAGCGTCACCAGAAAAGATACCACGTGTCTCTGATCGAAGCCCTCCTTGACTGCAAAGGATGAAACATGCAGGGACTCTGTATAAGAAGACTCACACTTTTCATCTGACGTGGACGTAAACACTCCCAGATTAAAGCTAAGAGCCAGCAAATCAGTAACGCACACTGCTCAGAAATCTATTCAAAGGAAATATTACAACTACAAGCCCAAACTGCACACTGCAAATCATCATCTTGAACCAAATAATTATATCTATATATTATAATATACTGTATATTATAATAAGATTTGTATATGAGTGAGTTTGACTGCAGGATGAAGAGTCGCACAGACGGAGGATTCATTCATTGTTCAGTCACAAGTTATTCAGGTCCTCGATGGCGGCAAAGAGTAAAAAGAGCTCCTGAAGGGTAACACACACACACACACACACACACACACACACACACACACATACACACTAAAAAAGACGCTCTGATTTGAGTCATCCTGGTACAAAATCCATTTCCTGGATAAAAGTTGTTATTTTTTTTATGGGGATCATAAACCAACAGTTCCATTGCAAAGAGTGTTTACTATGAAGCAGAAGTCTAGTTGAATGATTTCCGTCTGCGTTGAGTAATCACATCACATTGTCATAATCAGCCTGCTCATCAGAGAGACGACTGAATAACTTATATATCATATAATAACCTGTCCATCATTAACACAGAGCCTCATCAGGCTTTAAAACAGCACAATCCATTTGCTCAGTTCAAATAGAATACTTCACCTCCGTTCTTCTTTATCCTCTGCATAGATTTAAATCCCTTTAACAATACTGATTACTCAATAACCTGGAAGCTGTATTTATCCATTAAAGTACTGATTTGATTTAAAATCACATGTTATATTTCTATACTTTACTTTACTTTTCATTGAGCTTAAATATTGTTCTGACTGCCTGCAGTCTGGAAGCATGCATGGCATGCTGAGCATTAACATCAGCGCTATTATTTATTTTGGCCCCTTTAAGGCGAAGCTCTCCAGTGAAATGCCAGGTCTAATTACAGGCTTAATCCCACTAATAACCCAAATGAATGTGCTAAATGGACATTCTCCCTCTAATTATATCAGAGACAAGAGGAGGTCTGTGAAATCAAACGCTCCCAGCGGTCTGCTGCAAATGGGAGATCACAGCCCGGCTTTCCTCTGGCTTTTCTTCATGTAGGTGAGTCACCGTCTGGCTGCCAATGTCACAATCAAACACACACCTGCAGAGGATGGCGGTCTGCTCGCTCCACCGCCCAAACCATCATCACCCCTGCTGGCCCGCAGCACCACGCGAACATCTGATCCTGGACACTAGGCTAGACACCACTAGAGCTCAGGGTAAACAGAAACGCAATCCAGGCACTTCACTACTACTGAACCACTAGAGCTCAGGATAAACATAAAGTACTACCACTACTACTGAACCACTAGAGCTCAGTCAGTGAAATGGGCTCTCACTGTGTCAGGATTCAACATCAAGATATACACAATACACTATTACACTACTGCACCATACACTACTACTGAACCACTAGAGCTCAGTCAGTGAAATGGGCTCTCACTGTGTCAGGATTCAACATCGTGGAGGCCGATGCGTGAGCCACACACTCGCCCGCAGATGGGGCAAGGGAGCACAGATGTTGTTGTAATGCCGGCTGCCCGCTGGTATCGTTGGGCACGCCTTTCGGTCCTCCTCTGTTGGGTGGTGTGGTGTATTTTTCCGGTGGCACAGGTGACCTGCCAGGCTGACCTATCAAGTGCCAGATGTTCCAGATGGGTGGGGTTTATGTTGCAGAGCTTGAGGAGGTCTTTAGTGTAGTCCTTGTAGCGCCTCTTTTGTCCGCCAGCAGCCCGTTTTGCGTTGCTGAGTTGCCCATAGAGGGCTTGGTGGGGCAAGCGGTGGTCGGGCATGCGGATAGTATGCCCTATCCAGCGGAGTTGTTTTTTTGCTAGTGATGCTTCCATGCAGATGGAGTTGGTCATGGAAAGTATCTCTGTGTGAGGCACCCGATCTTCCCAAGAGAGGCCGAGGATTTTTTGGAGGCATCGAATGTGGAAGGCCTCTAAGCTTTTGATATGCCGTCTGTATGGGGTCCATGTTTCTGCCCCATAGAGCAGAGTGGAGGCACATACCACGCTGTAAACAGCCACCTTTGTACTGATCTTTAGGTTTTTGTTTTCGAATACCCTTCTACGGAGTCGCCCAAAGGCTGATGAGGCTTTGTTGATGCGACTGTTTATTTCAGTATCAAGGGAGCAGTCTGAGGAGAGTGTGGAGCCAAGATAGGTGAACTGGTGAACTACTGTGAGTGGAACACCAACTATTTGAAAGCTAGGGGGTGAAGTAGGTTGGGTTGTGAGTTGTGCCCTGACTTCGGTTTTTTGAACATTGACCTGGCGACCAAAGGACTGGTATAGGCTGGAGATTGTGTCAAGGGCATGCTGCATGGACTCTGGGCTATGTGCAAAGACAGCGCAGTCATCTGCGTATTGGAGCTCACGGATTTGGCATGTCTTTGTCTTTGTGTAGGCCTGGAGCCGTCGGATGTTGAATAGACTTCCATCAAGGCGGTACTCCAGGTGAACTCCATCTTTGTATCCCAGGGTATGGTGGAAGAGGTGGGTAATGGCTGAGAGGAGGAGATTGAACAGGACCGGTGCCAAGACACAGCCCTGTTTCACCCCAGTGTTGACCTTGAAGGGCTCTGACTGGAGTCCTCCTGTGAGAACTCTGGCTTGCATCCCATCATGCAGTTGCTGCAGGATGGAAAGAAACTTGGGTGGTACCCCAAGTTTGGAGAGCTGTTTCCAGAGCAACTCACGGTTTATGGTGTCAAAGGCTTTGCTGAGGTCAATGAAGGCTATGTACAGGTCCTTGCGTTGTTCTCTGCTCTTCTCTAGTAGCTGCCGTAAAACAAAGATCATGTCGGTAGTGGATCTAGACTTCCGAAAACCACATTGCGTTTCTGGAAGAGCACTTTCCGAAATGTACTCCAGCAGCCTATTGAGCATGATCTTTGCCAGCACTTTCCCTGCGGTGGAGAGGAGAGAGATTCCGCGGCTGTTCCCACAGATGGCTCTGTCGCCCTTCTGTTTGTACACCATACACTAATACCATACACTATTATACTACTACACCATACACTACTACAATACACTGTCACACTACTACACCGTACACTACTACACCATACACTACTACAATACACTATTACACTACGACACTATACACTACTACACTACAATACACTGTTACACTATTACACTACTACACCATACACTACTACAATACACTGTTACACTACTACACCGTACACTACTACACTACTACACCATACACTATTACACTACTACACGTTACACTACTACAATACACTATTACACTACGACACTATACACTACTAAACTACAATACACTGTTATACTACTACAATACACTATTACACTACTACACCATACACTACTACAATACACTATTACACTACTACAATACAATATTACACTACTACAATACACTATTACACTACTACACTATACACAATTACACTACAATACACTGTTACACTACTACAATACACTATTAAACTACTACACCATACACTACTACAATACACTGCTACGCCACTACACCATACACTATTTCACCATACACTACTACACTACTACACTATTACACCTTACACTACTACACTACTACATTACTACACTACTACACCACTACACCATACACTACTACACCATACACTGCTACGCCACTACACCATACACTATTTCACCATACACTACTACATTACTACACTACTACACCACTACACCATACACTACTACACCATACACTGCTACGCCACTACACCATACACTATTTCACCATACACTACTACACCATACACTACTACACTACTACATTACTACACTACTACACCACTACACCATACACCACTACACCATACACTATTACACTATTACACCATACACTCCTACACTACTACATTACTACACTACTACACCACTACACCATACACTATTACACCATACACTACTACAATACACTGTCATTTAGAGAAGCCTTATAACCAACTCCAATAAGTTCACTACTTTGCACTAGCAAAATAACTTTGGGTTTATTTGATAGCATTTTAGCAAATCTGAATCCACCAATCTGCTTATCTTCAAAACTAAAGTTATTAATAACTAAAAGTCAAAGATTCAAATAGATTTGTAATCAAACGTTGGCTGAGAAGCCACAAACACTGCAGATATTAGATGAGAAGATTGAAACTATCCTCACTGTTCAGTGCTGTAAATATGCAGCCGGTTAGCTTAGCTTAGCATAAACATTCTCTGTCCAAAGGAAACACCACCCACCAGCACCTCTTCATCTCACTCATTCACAAATGGTGTCTTTTTCACAAATGGTGTCTTGTTTGCTGGTTTGTAAAAAACAAAGTGTAAAAATGACACTTAGCTGTTTTATAATGATAATAATAAACTTTATTTATATACCACAATTCATTCATTCATTTAAAACCCATAAAAGAACTTTAAAATGAATTGTGTGCCGGACAGGTAGCCAACGTAAAGCTGTAAAGGTTGGAGTAATGTGGACTCTCAGTCTGGTTTTTATCAGAACACATGCTGCTGGGTTCTGGACCAGCTGGAACTGACTAATAGCTTTCTTAGACACAGACAGAAGAGCGTTATGGTGTCCGGCCTACTGGAGACTAAGGGCCTTCCCCATTTCCGATTTTATACGGCTCGATTCCTCTCCTCGACTCCTCTCCTTGACTCCTCTCCTCGACTCCTCTCCTCGCGTCTTAGTCGCGCCCACGGGAGATGCGAGCGGAGGAGGCGAGGAAAAGACACGAGGAGAGAGGAAACGAGGAAATGTGTTTTTAGAGACATGAGACATCCTTTCCTCTGAAGCGTCACGTGAAGCGACGTCCGTTTCTGATGACAGCAGCAGCTGATCACAGCTGGATCAGCTGTCAGTCAGCTTTAACAGCTGTTTATGTCTGAACTGATCTAATACTAATAAAGACACTCAGTTATTATCAGTAGCAGAGCAGCAGTGTTTCCTCTCTGTAGTCTGTTACCTGTTTAACAAACACCTGCACATGAATAACAGCTGCAGTCTGTATTTCTACTGTGGACTGAGTCCTGCTTAGAGGACCAGGAACCATCTCTACTGGAACAATACCTTTATATTATTTATTCATTATTGGCGTCTGTATTTATTGATATTCTGATAGTAGAAATGATGTATTAGGCTGAATGTTCAGGGAAAATGTAAATGATGTAACTCATATCAAACCAGACGTTCAGGAATTATCAGCCTCATGTGACTGAATGGAAATGAGGATAAATGATGTAAAAGGTGTAAAAGACAGACTCTCCTTCTCTCTCTGACTTTAACTGTATCCATAATAAAAGTTAACGGGGGAAATAACAGATCATCAAAAGAAAACTATTTCTAATAAATGAAGAAAGTTGTTTGAGGTCCGTTCGTTGTCAGCTCTTATAAAGCTCTCTCAGAGTCAGACTCCTTCAGCAGCGGTGTGTGAAGCAGAGATACTGCAGGTCCTTCTGCTGCTGGAACACTTCACCATTAACATGGTCCGTCTGTTGTTCACACCTACAATTAACACAGATTTAAACTAGATGGTGAATCAGAAGACTACTAAACTATAAAACGTTTAATCTGTGATCTGTCTTCACTCCGGTATGAAACTCCAGTGATGTTGACATGTGTCAGATCAGTCCGGTCGGCAGCAGCATCTAATCAGTAACTGATATCCAATAAGGGGGCGCATTGGTCGGTAAAAAACTTCTGTGAAGGATACACTGGAGGATACACCGGTGTATCCTCGCTCATAGCTCCTCCGGCAAGCCTCCTCGCTCCTCGCTCCTCACTCCTCGAGATGCATTTTAGGACTTGGGACGTCCTTCAAGATGGAGCGCTGAGATCGATTTCCGGGTCACAGCCGGAGAAGCGAGGAGCGAGGAGACGAGGAGGCACAAAATCGTGAAATGAGATTCAGCTAAAGACATGGGTCAACTTTTGTGTGTCTGCTGGGAGAGAAACGCTCCGAGGATGGTTCCTGGTCCTCTAAGCAGGACTCAGTCCACAGTAGAAATACAGACTGCAGCTGTTATTCATGTGCAGGTGTTTGTTAAACAGGTAACAGGCTACAAAGAGAAAACACTGCTGATCTGCCACTGATAATAACTGAGTGTCTTTATTAGTATTAGATCAGTTCAGACATAAACAGCTGTTAAAGCCGACTGACAGCTGATCCAGCTGTGATCAGCTGCAGCTCTCATCAGAAACGGACGTCGCTTCACGTGACGCTTCAGAGGAAACAACGTTTCATTTCTATTAAAATGTATTTCCTCGTTTCCTGTCCTCGCATGGTTTCCTTGCGAAAAGACTTAAGTGAGGGAAACGTGGATGCAGTTAAGAGAATTGGGATGCACCCCTTGAACTCCAAATATCTGTCTATGGGTAATATCTGATTCCTTCTCACTAGGTGGCGGGCAGCGTGGGTGACATACACCTCCAATTATCAACAAATAGCAGCTAAACTGCCGTTGCAATGCAGCGGTTCGATATTAACACCATGAGGCTGCTACGCTGTTTTCCTGAAGAAACGGAAGTGATTAAGAAGGAAGCAGCTGAAGCGACAGATGAAATTGCCTTCAAGCCTGCCACTGATTTTTTTGTCCTTTATTCCAAATTGCATTTGAAGTAAAGGCCGTGGTAATCTGATCATGGATTTACTTCCTCTGGATCATTGGCCTCTCGGGGGGGTTGTTGCTGTTGGTGTTGTTTTGCAGAAGGAAGCGTAAAACTCTATCAGAGGGGGAAGGTGGCAGAGCCCGGTGTGTGTGTGTGTGTGTGTGTTGTTTGGTAATTTGAAGGATTGTCACTGTTGCTTCCATTACTGTCCACATGCATAAATATGACTCCTTCAGCCAACTCGATCTCATCAATAACCAGCGGACACTCCCGTGCCCTGTGCAAAACCAGTATCCACCTGCACACCACAACATCCCCTCTTCACTAGTGGAGTGTGTAGCCTATGTGTGTGTGTGTGTGTATGTGCACTTAGAAATGCTCTTGCTAAGCAGCGTCTGTCCACTGAGGTAGAAGATGAGCTTGTTGAGGTCAGAATTATCTAGAAAATCCATTTAGAAAGCGTGCTGCAAGTGACCAAAACACAAATAAACACAGAAACACACTGTTACAACAGAAAACACAACTAAATACAGAAACACACTATTAAAACAGAAAACACAGCTAAACACAGAAACACACTGTTACAACAGAAAACACAACTAAATACAGAAACACAACTAAATACAGAAACACAACTAAACACAGAAAACACAACTAAATACAGAACACACAACTAAATACAGAAAACACAACTAAACACAGAAAACACAACTAAATACAGAAACACAACTAAACACAGAAAACAAAACTAAATACAGAAAACACAACAAAACACAGAAAACACAACTAAATACAGAAACACAACTAAATACAGAAACACAACTAAACACAGAAAACACAACTAAATACAGAAAACACAACTAAATACAGAAAACACACTGTAACCACAGAAAACACAACTAAATACAGAAAACACAACTAAACACAGAAAACACAACTAAATACAGAAACACAACTAAATACAGAAAACACAACTAAATACAGAAAACACACTGTAACCACAGAAAACACAACTAAATACAGAAAACACAACTAAACACAGAAAACACAACTAAATACAGAAACACAACTAAATACAGAAAACACAACTAAATACAGAAAACACACTGTAACCACAGAAAACACAACTAAATACAGAAAACACAACTAAACACAGAAAACACAACTAAATACAGAAACACAACTAAATACAGAAAACACAACTAAATACAGAAAACACACTGTAACCACAGAAAACACAACTAAATACAGAAAACACAACTAAACACAGAAAACACAACTAAATACAGAAACACAACTAAATACAGAAAACACAACTAAATACAGAAAACACACTGTAACCACAGAAAACACAACTAAATACAGAAAACACAACTAAACACAGAAAACACAACTAAATACAGAAACACAACTAAATACAGAAAACACAACTAAATACAGAAAACACACTGTAACCACAGAAAACACAACTAAATACAGAAAACACAACTAAACACAGAAAACACAACTAAATACAGAAACACAACTAAATACAGAAAACACAACTAAATACAGAAAACACACTGTAACCACAGAAAACACAACTAAATACAGAAAACACAACTAAACACAGAAAACACAACTAAATACAGAAACACAACTAAATACAGAAAACACAACTAAATACAGAAAACACACTGTAACCACAGAAAACACAACTAAATACAGAAAACACAACTAAACACAGAAAACACAACTAAATACAGAAACACAACTAAATACAGAAAACACAACTAAATACAGAAAACACACTGTAACCACAGAAAACACAACTAAATACAGAAAACACAACTAAACACAGAAAACACAACTAAATACAGAAACACAACTAAATACAGAAAACACAACTAAATACAGAAAACACACTGTAACCACAGAAAACACAACTAAATACAGAAAACACAACTAAACACAGAAAACACAACTAAATACAGAAACACAACTAAATACAGAAAACACAACTAAATACAGAAAACACACTGTAACCACAGAAAACACAACTAAATACAGAAAACACAACTAAACACAGAAAACACAACTAAATACAGAAACACAACTAAATACAGAAAACACAACTAAATACAGAAAACACACTGTAACCACAGAAAACACAACTAAATACAGAAAACACACTGTAACCACAGAAAACACAACTAAATACAGAAACACAACTAAATACAGAAACACAACTAAACACAGAAAACACAACTAAATACAGAAAACACAACTAAACACAGAAAACACAACTAAATACAGAAACACAACTAAATACAGAAACACAACTAAACACAGAAAACACAACTAAATACAGAAAACACAACTAAACACAGAAAACACAACTAAATACAGAAACACAACTAAATACAGAAACACAACTAAACACAGAAAACACAACTAAATACAGAAAACACAACTAAACACAGAAAACAAAACTAAATACAGAAAACACACTGTTATCACAGAAAACACAACTAAATACAGAAACCCACTGTTAAAACAGAAAACACAACCAAACACAGAAACCCACTGTTAAAACAGAAAACACAACCAAACACAGAAACACACTGTTACAACAGAAAACATAACCAAATGCAGGTTATCTGCATTAATATCTGAATCATCCAAACAGAAAGTTGAAAAAAACAATCTTGCATGGTTTGCTTATTTTGTACGGCTGACGGAGAGTCGACCTGAGTAACTTTATGAGTCACCAACCATGGCGACACTAACATGTCCCAGATAAGTGTTCATCCCTGGAAACAGTTGTTTTTACCCCATTGCGTTGTCTTCTCTGACACTGCTAGTGTTTCTGTGTTTGGTTGATCTTTCTTTTTTTAAGCATGTTTTTCTTGTTGGTTGCAGCAGCGTATTGAGCTTTCAGGGCCTCCGTACTTATCACTTCATTTTCATTAACAATCAAAACAACTACTTAACAAGATAAAATAAGAATACCAGATGAAAGATAAGATCACCAGAAAAGTGGTAATCTTCTTCAAAAACATTTTGGTCATGTTTGTTGAAATTCTTTTTAAATCCCGACAGCAATCAATAAATCAAATGTTCTGATTAAAAAGAGAAAAACTCTGATATCTGTGGCTTACAGGACTCTACCTGTCTACCTACCTACCTACCTACCTACCTACCTACCTGTCTACCTACCTACCTACCTACCTACCAACCTACCTACCTGTCTACCTACCTACCTACCTACCTACTGTACCTACTTACCTACCTACCTACCTACCTACCTACCCGTCTACCTGCCCACCTACCTACGTCCACCTGCCCACCTTCCTACCTGTCTACCTACCTGTCTGTCTACCTACCTACCTACCTACCTACCTACCTACCT
>CAKAKR010017043.1:0-15926 GCA_916700685.1 Adelosebastes latens
CTAACAAGTGCCTTTAATTGTATTTAGTGTGACTATTCCTATGTCTGTAACCTGCTAAGTCTATTCATCTAGGCAACAAATAATGTTTATTAAAATGTATGTAAAAAATACAACCTAAATAGTGCATTAAAACAAATCAGTAAGATAATGTAAAAGAAAGGTGAAAAACAGCTATATAATGTATCTTTAAACAGTAAATTAACTGTAAAATGCTGTGAAATTAATTAAAAAAAACAGTTCAAACTGTATTTTTCATTAACAGTACAAAGCTGTAAATTTCAGCGACAGTATAATAATGTTAATTTTACAGTAACATAAAGGCAACCCTGCTGTCCTTTGGTGCATTTGACAAATAACCTTGAAAGTGAACTGTTGACATCTGCAGTTGGCTTTGACAAAGGAAAAGCAAAACAATGTTGATAAAACCTAAAAGCATCGATACCTGTTGATAACCTACAAGGCTACTACACCTCTGTGTGCTCTGATGGCCCTGGCTGGCTCACACATTGGCTTTTGTTAACACTTCACATTGAAATTGACCCTGGCTGGAGTCTCCTTGAGGAGGAGGAGGAGGAGGAGGAGGGAAGGAGGGAGGGGGGAGGGAAGGAAGGAGGTGTCTTTCGACTCAGAGACAAAAAAAAAAAGCGAATCGACGATTAACAATTTCCTGAAGGGAGGTGGTGCTTATCACTCCCAACATCTCCTCAGCTCACCGGAGGACAGGAGAGACACTCTGGAGCTGCGCGCACACAATGGACTAAACCTCCCAGAGAGACATCAACACTATCAGCTGTGAAAAAACCTCCTTGAGTCTCTTTTTTTACTTTTGAAGACTTTGGACTTTCAGGTAAGAAAATAATTGTTAATAATATGGTTTTGCGCTGCATAATTGGTTATATTTAATCATTTTATTGTGGTTAATTGTAAGGGATTACTGATATAAACTTTACTTGAGCTGATTTAAACTTCACAGGTTCAATTAAGTGTTTAAATTTACAGAAACGGGTAAATAAATCACCTGAAAGCCTAAAAACAACACAAAATGATGTCGCGTGCATAAAGTAGATCCCTCAGGTAATGACTTTGAATTTGGTCTGAATTAGTTTGGATTAGTTTCATAGTTTCATAGTTAGTTTCATACCACAACAAGTCATACTTTGCAGCTATGTTGCAGTTAGACAAAAACACACACACACACTATCACTAAATTGCACTGGCTTTTGCTTAAATGTAATTTGTATAAGGCCTATAAACACTGCCATGGTTTTATATTTGTAAAAAAAAAAAGATTTGGGTCTAAGAGATGAGTGAAATGCATTTAAGTACATTTGTATAGCTCAGTTTGGGTCTTAATAGTGCAGGAATTCATCTAGTCAGTAAAGTGGGAACATGTGAGATGTGTTTATTTTCTTCTGAGACAAAGCAACACTTTGATTAAGCTGCAGCTGTTGTTTGAGTGTGGATAGGACCACAGTAATCTACATAATTACTGGTAACAAAGGCACAAACACATTTCCTAAGCAGCATTTTCTCTATTGTTTTATATCAGTAAAACTTCTCAGAGCTTCCCTCTCCTCCTCCACTATCTTGAACTTTTGTTCACCATCTCTTCCTCCTCCTTCTTCTTCTTCTTCTTCCCTCCAGCTCTCATCAGATCACCAGGCATGATTCAGAGGAAGGAGGTGGTGTTGTCTGTTCTCGGGGAGCTCCAGGAGGCCACGGAGAGCTCCGGCCTCGGCGCTTTGACCAGAGTGGCCCTAGAGGTGGACCGGGTCCTCACTCCCTTCCGGCTCCCGGAGACCCCCTGTCGCGATTTCCCCGAGTGGCCGGGCGTGGATGACACGGCTCGTGGACTGTACCCACCCGATGCACCCTTGGGCCTCCTGCCTCTGAACTGCGAGGGAGAGGGCAACCTGCTGTTTGATGCAGTTAGCATGCTGTTAGTGGGCAACACAGGACTCAGCTTGGAGCTACAGGTGAGTAGTGATACATACTCTTGCACTTAAGACTTCAATACAGACCCTTTCTATCTGTTTATATGTGTAATTTTTAAATAATAATTACATTAATATTGTCCCCCACAGGTACGGACAGTAGTGGAAATGGTGCTGTGGAAGAGATACTACCTGTCTGGGATGATCGACTCAAAAATGATGCTTCAGGCTGTTCGCTTCAGCCTCTGTGCCGAAGAGTCCGAAGACATGATCAACCTACCGGCAACCGTCTTGGAGGCCATCTTCGATGCAGACGTCAAAGCGTCCTGCTTCCCCGGCTCCTACGCCAACATGTGGCACCTGTATGCGCTGTCGTCAGTCTTGCAGTTCAACATCTACTCCATCTACCCCATGTTCAACCTCAAGATCCGGCCCTACTTCAACCGCCTCATACGTTCGCGGACCTGGCCCAAAACCTGCGAGAATCTAACCCTCCACATCATGTGGTCCGGCGAGCTGCAGTCTGGGTCGTTGTTCAGGCCGAACCACTTTGTGGCACTAGTCCGGACAAGTGACCTCACGTCCAGGAGCCCAGAGATCGAGCGGAGGGCGTTGCCGACCGAGCGCAAGGAGCTGCTGAACCGGGAGTCGCAGCTTTCCTACCCGGGTCTGAAGGACAAGTACAACATCACCAAGAGGACCTTCTACCGCTGGAAGAGGCAGACGCAGGAGCACTGCAAAAAGTCAGCCGCCAGGTACGAGGCAAAGTATTTCCTGCAAGCTTGCTACTTGGAAGGCAAGCTCATCCCTCTGCACCAGTTCAAAGAGTTCTTCCCTGAGATCTCAAGGTCGTCGTACTACAACTGGAAGCACGAGCTCCTGAAAACCGGAGGACACTTCTCCACTTCGTCGTCGACAGGAGAGATAAGTCCTGGGGAGAGCACAGAGCAGGAGGTTTGGTCTTCGCCTGAGGCGAAGCAGGACGAGCCGGACAACCACGACAGCGTGGCCGGTATGTTCGGCCTCAGCCTCGGCAAGCTGGATATGGAGCGGGCCCAGAATTTAGCTCACATGCAGGAAGCCAAACGCTGTCTGCAAAGCTGCATCGCCACAAACACCTCCCTCCCCTTCAGGATCTTCAAGAGAAACTTCCCGGGGATCTCCAGATCAACATACTACAACTGGAGGAGAGAAGCCATGCTGTTCGACAGAGGTTACAAAGGCAGCGTCGGCAGCAGCGAAGACAGCTCGGATGCAGACAAAAGCCAAAGTCCAAAAAGTCTGTTGACAGTCCTGCCGAACGCCAACCAGCCTTTTGCGCCCAGAGTGAGAATCTGCGGGCGAAAACACAAAAGCTTCAGGATGGCATACATGAGTAAAAAACAGCTCCGAGACGCTGCAAAGCTGCTCGTCCAGAAGTCCAAATGGTCCCTGACGAAGTTCAAGCTCAAGTTCCCGTCCATGTCCCCTTGTTTCTACTGGCTGTGGCGCAGCAGGCAGAACCGCAAGAAGAAGATCGTCACACCAAGCGCAGAGATCAACCTCCCCGAGAATCTGCAGAACACCACTACAGAAAACAAGATCACGGAGAGGAGGGTGGAGAGTCAGCACGTGCTCCCATTTGTTCAGAGTCCTAAATATCTAGAAATGCCCTCCTTTGACCCCCCACATTCACAGCACCCCCTTCATGTCAAGGCACCCATAGATGAGCAGACGTTTACCATGGATGTTGTGGCTCTGGCCAACTTCAAGGCCAAGGCCAAGCTGTTCCTGCAGCAACGCTTCGAGGAGAAATCCTTCCCCACTTTCAAAGAGTTCAGGTCTTACTTCCCCTTCACCCCGCGCTCCACGTACTACATGTGGAAGCGAGCTTTGCATCACGGGGTGTCACTGGTTCAAGGGTAAATGCACAAAGCTTTTATCTAGTAAAAAAAGGGCTTTCGGGAGCTACACGAAAGCTCAGTTGAAGAACTTCTCGGCTACAGAAACCATGTTACTGTAAACATACTACCTATACATGTTGTTGACTTCATGATTTCATGTTGTAAGAGATTAGGTACTCTGGTTTAGCATCTAAATGCTCCTTCCTCTGCCCCACCACCACCACCATCACAGCTCATTCCTCCCTCCTGGACATTTGCACGTGTGTGAAAAGAAACTGAGTCGTGGGTCAGTTTAAACCCTGCATGTTCCCTCCAGGCAAAAGGCAGTTCAAAGCTGTTGTTTCATGCATTTTGTTTGAAGCCGTTTCTCCTACAGTCTCCTTTTAATCCTTGCTAAGCATTGTACTCAGGGTCCTTTATTTTTAACCGTATTAAGATTGTTAATGCTTAAATGTATGATTTTATTTTTTTTGTCGATGCTCGTGATATTGATCTGGGAGATTCCTGGTGATTTAATGTTTTTTTTTTTTTTTTATTATTCTTGAATGTAAATTGAGCAGCCAGTATTTGAGTTTACTCCTCCATATTTCTACCTTCGATTATTGAATGTTCACACATTTCATACACCAAGTTTTTGGTGGTTGTCTCAGTGTTATGCCTATTTTTACTTCTGGTGATGAACATTATATATAAACTGTGAGTTAAGTCACACTCACACTGTATTTGCACTGATATGGTTCCCATGACGCTGTTGAATGTATTGCCTTAATCACCCTGTGGTTTTGTTTTCCAACAATTCTATTTTTGTTTACATGGTTTATTTACTTGAAAACTGAATATAAATGAAGATATATGATTTTCCTTCATTCCAAAACTGCCTATTTGCCTTAATAAGCTACATTTGTCTGCTGTTTTTGCAGTAAGTTTGAAGACAAACGCGTTTCATAACAACCCTAAATAATAGATTCCAGTTTACATTTGTACATATTTATTTTTCTTATTCATTACGTGTCTTAAATTGGTACTGTTGATACTGGCAGCCTGTTTTATAGTCAGTCAGTAGGTTATGTATCAATAAACCATTGAAAAGTTCTCATCACAAGGTATTTATTAATGCTGCTTCATTAACACGGGCCGTGCCTAACAAATTGATAACGCCACCAGTTGTTTTATGCTTCACGATATCTAAAACTGTAAATCATCTCTGTAATTTTCCCAAATCAATTGGTCTTCCTTCCAAGTCAGCGAGCCCCTCGTTCTGAATTCTGGAGTTGTGCCAATAAGCACTTCTAATCTTCTGCCCCATCGGCTGCATCTTGATTTGATTCTCTGGTGGGATAAATTGGACAGTTTAACACATTAGCGGCAGAGGTCTGCAGTACGTTGTGACCCACAAAAGACATGCCGGGCCTTACCTAGTTAATACACGTTGACAGCCAGTGTGCTTTACAAATGATAGAGGAAAAAAAAGGAACAAAATCACTGTGTGTGTAACCGCATCCAAACGTGCAAACAAGGAGGTCAAACCGAGCCAGCGGCTAAAGAATAGAAATGAGCTTTGAGACCGGTTTTGCGGTTTTTTTGCTCAATGCCTTTTTCTCTATTTAGCCATTGTGCTCATGCTAATGAAGGTAATGGTCAAGAGTAGGTGGGATGGAGTACAGAGAGAGGGGGGAAGGGGTTAATTGTATGCATGGGGATAGAGGTGTTGGAGATAAGGCCAAGAACATCCAAGAGTTTAGGGGGAGGGAAAGAGGTGTAGAGAGAAAGAAGGGGGGAAACCATAGTTTTGATCGGGCGATACCAGTCACTGCACTACTTATGTAGAGTTTTCCTCAGTTTTGATCTGTTTGATTATACATGTCTTGAACAGAAAAGCTCAGTGAATGTGAAGTTGAAACTTGTCAAACTTGATCCTGACATTGGCACATCAAGTCTGAGGATCAACCGAAAGCAATTCATTTTTCAAGGTGAGTTATTTTTCTAAAGAGAGAGTTGTGGAGCATGTGCAAAATCATAACAATACCGGAGTATTTTTTTTTCTTTAAATCATGCATCGGTTTAGCCTGTATTGAACTCAACTGGTATTTCTTCAGTTTTGACTACAATGCAGTCTTTTTTGTTCCACCATCCCATTTGAAATGTCAGTTACAGTACAATTTAATGGCCTGATTTCAAGCTTTTTTTTTGTATTTTTCCTTGTCTGATTTAAAGGATAAGTTCCCATTTCTCAAGTTTGTCTTCTTAGAGTCCTTGGTGGCTGTGATCATTCCTCCTGTCCATCCTGGCCATGGAGAGATCCTTTCCTAATGTTATTCCAGTGTAAGAAATGGGGGACAAAATCCTTGTTCTGTACAAAAATGCAATACTTGAACCGTATCTTCCAAAGTTTTAGCCATTTTAATGTGACATTTTCTCCTTTGTTTCCTTGCTGGGCTGCTTTGGAGGGAAAAAGAAGGTTTTTCTTTACTTAAAAAGACTAGAACTTTGGTAGATCCCCACTTGTTTGTGTAACTCTAAGAGTCTCTAAGACTGCTGAAGCATCATATTAGCTTCAGCTGAACTTTGGGGTACATTTTTACTTAATGCGAGGAACATTGGTGGGTGTCGCTTCAGTTTAAGGGGGAAGTTAATAAATCCACGACTATGAAGGCTTATCAGATGCCAAAACTGATCTCTGACTCTGAAACAGGATTTTACAACTCTAGAAAATTATAAATATTTTATCTTTATGACAACCATCACAAGGTAAACAGTAGAAATACTGCATTCACGTTACAAAAAAATGTGAACCTATCCTTTAAATGCTCTGGTAAAGTTTAGAGCTCGATAATATCATGTTAAAATTGCTCAATCAAAAGTTATGGTAAAGGCAGTGCTTAATTAATAGTAATTGACTGTCATCGATACAGCAAGAAATATACTTATAAAATGACTACTGTATTTGGGATCATGGTGAAATTCCATTAATGTCAAAAAACTATATAAACAATAATATAACAATATATAATATACCTGCTGCCACTAAATTCAATAAAATACAGCACTTTGTTTAACAGCAATACACTGTGAATTAAGTTTATAGTAAGTACTGTAAAATCAATAAAATAGAGCAATGTACTGTAATTCTGTACATGTATTATTACAGTAATATACTGTAAAATAGATTACAGTAGGACTGCTGTAAAATTAACAGTAAACTGCTGCCGACCCTGCTGCCAGTATTTTACTGTAAATCTACATGACAGTCTACAGTGCATATATGAAGTAAGATTGGATACATAATGTGTCATAAAACGGGATCATTCAATAGCCATATGTTTGCTGAAGTTTTTCTTGAATGAATATGAACTATTTACAGGCAATTAACAACATTTTAAACTTAAAAAAAGTTTTATTTCAATATCAAAGACTCGTGTAATCGGTGTCTTAAGACTCACCGAGGTAACCGACCTTGGCATGAGCAAATATTTGCCTGTTATTGTTTGCCATCTCCGTTTTCATTACTGTATGAAGGGAGGAAATCTCACTGGCACCGAGCTACTCTACATTGTTTGTCTCAAAAATAGCATGAAAATAATGAGGGTTGGCAGGTGGGAGCGGAAGTCTTCAAGGATTAGCGTACTGCAGTTGGTTCAGAAAGACAGAGCGGTAAAGCAGAGAGGCATCTCAAGGATGCCAAATATTTTCAGTAAACAAAACAGACCTGTGAGACTCTCTGTGAGGCTTGCGGTTTGCTGCCAATCAGCCTGTGATAGGAGCTTTGGTATATGAACTCAGAAGAACTCGGAGAGTTGACCTCAGTGTGGGTAAAGTGATGAAGGTGAAGGCAATTTCAGACTGAAATATTTGTTTTTAACTCACAACTCCTCACTCCAAACTGAGCCATGTCTACATTACTAGAAATGTACCAATCCCACATGTGTTTCGTAACAACATCTCATATAAGACATGGCCTCAGTAAGTTTCTTTGCTTCAAATGCATACCTATCGCATTTAGACGGTTTGTCCATCAGGTGGCAGTGGTTCGCTTCATAACAGTTTCCCTGGTTTTGGTTGCTTTTATAAAAAGGCTCACTTCAGGCACACACACACACTTTAGTTTGGACAGAAAATCAATGTGCTACTGTGCGGCTCAGGGTGTGTAGTGCAGATTTCTCTGGTGATAACTCCATTAATAAACATAATCCAACATTGCAGCCAGTAATGCATAAACCAGATAACGTCTGGGAAACAAATTGTTTAATGACGGATTAAAGAGTACAGGAAGAAGACAAAGAAAAATAATGAAGAGACATCCATGAGATCTAGTTGGGGGATTATTTTGTCCCAGAACACCCCGAGCTCTTTCCCTGTGTTTGTTATTTTTAAGGGGAGGCACCCCAGGTGAATAGATATAACCAAGATATCTCCATGATACTTCCCCAGTTGATTACTTACATTCAGAAAATTATTTTTTGCATTACAAGTTTTCTGAAAAAGTATATTTAAATATGCAAATTATGCATTATTTTATTATATATGCGCTTATTTGCATACATTTCCAGAACAGAAATCTGAACATTGGATAAAGGGCTCAAAATTCTTATTTGATTTTGTTGACATGTTAGAGTCAAAGGTTTTTACAGAGGGGATTCTCTTTTTTTATCACTCAGAAAATACTGTCAACAGCCATAAAACATCCATTTCGCCATGTTTTAGGGATAAAATGCTCTATAAATCCGGCTATGAATGATATATGAACAAAACCCCTCTGTAAAAACCTCCAGAATATAGATAGGAATGAAATTGGAAAGTTTGGTGTATGTAAGTGCTACTGAAGAGGAGATTTCTGGCTCAGAGTGAGGAAAAAACGCCCTTTAAAGATATATACTGTATTTTGCAAGACACTAGAGGGGAATAGGGTTAAATAATGTCACTAATAGATATCACCATGAAACGTCCCCAGTTGATTACTTACATTAAGACAATTATTTTTTGTATTACAAGTTTTCTGAAATTCAATGTTTACATTATGCAAATTATCTAATGTTACCTTTTGGTGAATTTAGCAGAAATCTGCAGACGCAAATAGACAAAGTGGTAAAATAAACACCTAAATGTGTATTTAGATGTTTTTTTTTCCAGCTAGAAATAATAATTTGCATCAAATGCCAGGATTTCACAGAGAGCTAGATTTTGGATATAAAGATGATGGGTCCAACCTGTGCACACTCATAAACATGTCTCATAAAAATAGTTTTCTTTTGCATCCCGCAAACAAAGTTTTTTTTTTTTGCTGTTGTGCCTTTAGATGCTGTTCAGAATCAATATATTTTTATGATCGGAATGAGTTGAGAAACAAACAGTATGTTTATTCAGACTCAGTAAAAACTCAATTTCTATCTAAAAACAAACATTAAAATCATCTACATAAATCTATGTTGGGCAGACGACCTAATGTTTGAGGAGCAAGTCCTCTCATATAATGACACATTTACATCTTTGTTCCTAGTTTAACAGCAGTTTTACTAGTTGAACTTTGATGGATTACTCAGTCTGAGACTCTGAGACGGGTTGCAATCATCACAAATAATATCCGTATTTTCGTCATTACCAGCTGGTTCAGCTTAATGTGATTCAGCATCATGTCACATTAGCTGGCAAAAAAAACAGAACACAGTGCATCTAGGGTTTTATTAGCAGCACAAGCAGATGCACAGTTTTTCAAGATTTTATGGTGAAAAAGAGAGAAATTAAACCCAGGCAGTCACAGAGGGACAATGTGACTCTACATTTGACTTAAAAATTAGGCTGGTGTGAATTAATTTCCCTCAAGGTGTATGTCTTGTGAACTGGGGTTCTGAATAGTTCATGTCAGCAGAGGAGACAAGAAGCTTTTTGTGAATTTTCCACGAGTAACGTGCAATTCTTGTGCTTAATTATGCATGGTGTTGTGCCTGTGAGCATGCTCAGACCTCGGAGGCATTTTGTTAATGCAAACCTGAGGAGGAAAGCATTAGTTAATTCAATAAGAAACTATTATTTACTGACTGCTGCCTCATATTGCTCCAATCAATTTCCTCTCGCGTTCATTCTGAAGTGATTTACTGTAGGTTTGCTGTTGTTGTTGCGTCCAGCACCTCCCATTTCATCACACACACTCGCACTACAGCTGCTGATATTTGTGAAAAACCCCAGGTTTGTTTTTCCTGCATCCACTGTTTCACTCTTTGTTTGCACTGAATCAATAATTCTGTGATCCTTTTTAGCTGATGAATGGAGACACAGAGAAAGTGAGTGTGTGTGTGTGAGATTTAGACTTGAGGGATTGTCAGCGTATTAACAAGAGCAGTTATTGCAACCCTGATCCCATGTTGCTGCTAAAGCGCCAGACCGCATGTCGACAGATGATAATCAGGGCTAAAGGTCAGGTAAATAAAGGCCTTGATGGGTAATCCATGTTTGTGGGCACGTAATCCTTTGTGTATGTTTGTTTTTTGGTCTTGTACAGTTCTACAACCTGTTCAGTTTGGATTCAACGCGAGCCGGTGAGAGCCAGAGGCTTGATCCCTCAATGCAACCAACCAATCCAGACTGCGAGTCAGAGAGCAGAACAGCCGGACTGCCAAGTTCAATATAAAGTCGGATCTAAAGATAAGAAGGCGGAAGGAAACATCTATTATCCATCTGCTCCATCCATCCATCTCAAGTTTTACAGGGAGCTCTTGGGAAAACCCAGTTTGAGTGGAATTAAGGCAAGAGGGAGATAATTACCTACTGTATGTTGAAAACTATTTTTTGGTATTAAATAAAAAAAAGTCCAGTATTACACTATTATTTACTTGGTTGTTATAGTTTTCATTTCGACTATATGTGTTTTCACTGAAACCTCACATGGTTACACAACAACGTCCAGTATGTTCAATAGTTTGGCATTTTTGGAAATTCGCTTATTTGCTTTCATCCCAAGAGTTAGAGGCTGGAAAAAGGGGGGAAACTGCTAGCCAGGTAAGAAAACCTGGCTAGCAGCACTTCTAAAGTGCACTAATTAACACCTATAGCTCATTTGTTTAATTCGTACAAAGAGTAGCCTAAGTGACAAGTAAGAAGACAATTTGAGGTTGCCAGGCAGCCAGCTGAGTCTCCAGGAAGTCACTGCTCCCTACCGAGAAATAGTCCCAAACATAACCCCCGTGAAACCACAAATTTTACACTTAATTTTTTGCATGGATTTATCAAACGAGATTTAACACAATATGAGCTGTAGAGGTGCGGATAGTGTACCAGTCTGGCCCTTTGATTTTTTTGCATTTCATCTTTTTATATCTTTTTTTCTTTTTTAGTTCTGTGATCAGTTGTCTTGAGGATGTCGTTTTTCTAGGTTTTCTGTTATGTTCCCTGTTTCATTCATTCATTTAGTCATGTTTGGTGTTTCTTGTTTTATTTTAGATATACTCACCTTATGTGTCATGTCTTGTGTTTTTACATCCGTGTTTTTTTTTTTTTGTGTTTTCCCGCCTTTGTGATTGTCTGCCCCGTCCTGATTTGTTCCACCTGTGTCTAATCACCCTGCTCTCTTTGTGTATTCAGTCTGTGTGGTTCCCTTTCATTGTCAGTTTTGTCGTCACTCCTGATGAGTAGTGTTTCACCTGTTTTTTCCCTTGTGTTAGTTTATCTCCTAGTTTTTTTTTAGTTTCTAGTTTATTTCTTGAGACCAGCCAGTGAGGCACGCATGCACAAACATACAACGCAGGGTATGGCTGGCTAGGTGATGTCAACAAAGCAGAAGTTTGGATTACAACACACTCAGAGGGAGAGCGACTTCATTCTCTGCTCAGGTAGACATTACTCCTCCATATATTTACATAGCAAATAGTTGTTTGCTGCTATATTAATTTTCTGGATATCATATAGAGCACCTTTAAATCACCGTAATCATCCTGCTGCTTCCTAATCCTTAGTGTTTGCGTCCAAACCTCTAATTCATGAAACGTGACAGATAAGTGGATTTTGTTACATTTGAACGGAGCCAGGCTAGCTGTTTCCCCCCGTTTCCAGTCTTTATGCTAAGCTAAGCTAACCATCTCCTGGATGTAGCTTCATATTTACTGTGGAGACATAACAGTGGTATTGGTGTTCTCATCTAACTCTTGGCAAGGAAGCGGATAAGTAATTGTCAAACTTTAACTTTTAGCTAAATTCCAGCTTCCTTTACTCTTACCTGAGCACTGGTTTTTATGGATTAATATCGTGAAACCGGCAGAGTAAATACAATCATGCCCATCATAGGCTATGCCCTCAGCTGCCTACAGGGCTCAGTATTACTGTGTCCTCCTGGGTGAAAGCTGAAGGCCAGATAAGCACGCATGTCAAAATGACAGGGAAAATATCCTCCATATCCACCACTAATGCCCTCTTTTGAGTCCCCATTTTAATAAAGTCTTATTAGTAACCTCAATGAACCTCCCATAATGACCCTGTGGGCTCTATTGTGAGCTGGGTGGCTGTAAGCACAGCTGTTGCGTCCCCTGATGGCTAATGTCCGGGGTTGTGATTACAGTAAAAGCACCGCGACCATGAACCATGAACTCATTTCAGCTCCAGCTACTGTCTGCAAAATGAGAAGATAAGAGCTAATTGCTGGATTTAGTTTCAGTACAAGAAAAGAAGAGCGACATTCAGGGGAATAACTATGAAGTAAGGACAGGAAATTAGAGTTTGGGTAATAACTGGCTGTCTGCATTATAGTAACTCCCAGCAAAACACTTTAATTGGGAGCTTTTGCATTTGTGACAGTTTTGATTGCCAGTGTCTACACAACCTCATAGTTGTTAATATTAATTCTCTTGTGTCCTTTTATTGGAAGAGTGTGTGAAATAATTCAGGTTTAATTTCTTTATGACAGGAGAGGACATATGAGAGTCTTAATTGTCCTGAACTGTCCTTGCTGTACCTCCCTCTCTTCACAACCAGACAGCAACATTATATATGACCTAGATAAAGGGTTAAGCAGCACATTATGATTATTATGATTTATTATTTTTATGTTTTCAAATGACCCAGCTTTGCCAACTCTGCTCTTTAAGCTCCCACCTTCAAAGAGGACTCAATTGTTCTCAGAGTCATTAGAGCAAATGGTCCTGTGACAAGAAGGACACGTGTTTTCAGCACAGACTGTAAATAAGAAGTGGACGTAGTCACCGTGACGTCACCCATTGGTTTGTGGATTGCCGTTTGGAAGCCTCGAGTTCGGCATTTTGGCCGTCGCCATCTTGATTTTAGGTCAGGTCTTGGTTTTAGTTAGGCCAATATCTAACTGTTTCAACTGCTTATGACTTTAAGCTTTTTCAACGATTAAGCTGTTAGCTTTTGTTCATTACTTCTAAGCTAGCTATTTTAAAATAGTGTATCCATTATCTTAATTATTTCAACCAACTTTTAAATATATACTTCAACCATCAATTCATTACTTTTTGCAAACTATTTCAACTGTTAGCATAACTCATTACTTATAGCCATAGACTGTAGTGGATGTAGTCACAATGACGTCACCCATTGGTTTTGAAGCCTCGAGTTAAGGATTTTGCGCGTCGCCATCATGGTTTTTTGCAACCAGAAGTGTCATGCTGAACAAGACATTTTTAGGTAACCAAAATGTTACAATTAACTTTCATGAACTGAAAATACACTGTGAAAGGGTTAAAGTTGTAAGACGAAAACGCGAACAACTCCCAGACCGAACAACGCCGTGGTAGTAGCCACGCCCTAAAGCATAACGGTCTATTTTACTCTCAATGGGACCATAATTTACTAAATGAACATCATGCTGTATTGAAGAAGACTTGAAACTAGCTATTGAGACCATAAGCTCATGTTTACAATGTTTACTGAGGTAAAAAGTAAGGGATAATGTACAGCAAGCTGGTCATTGTTGTGAAATAAACCCCAACAGGGGTCTTGTATCGCCCTGAAGGGGTTTATTTCATAACAATGACCTGCTAGCTGTACATTACCCCACTTATTACATGGCTACTTACTTAAGAAATCAATAATTTGACACAGAAACGGTCAACTGAAAACAGAATTGCGCCCATAGCAACGCTCTGTTATACATAACAACGGTCTGCTATAAAGAAATAATAGACCGTAGAACGCCTCGAATGACCAGTCAGAATTGAGTATTCAACAAAGCCGTGTGATAAATCAAGTGAGAAGTAGGCTCATTTTCTCATAGACTTCTATACAATCTGACTTCTTTTTGCAACCAGAGGAGTCGCCCCCTGCTGGCTATTAGAAAGAATGCAAGTTTAAGGCGCTTCCACATTGGCTTCACTTCTCAGACTCGGAGGTTGCCCACTGGTTTTCAGGTAATCGATAGCAATGTGTGCTGTTCTGAGATCTATTTCACCATTATGCAGTGAAATTAAAGGATTTGATTTTGGACTTAAATTGTACAGCAGCATTTTAGACGAAACAAAACACTCTGCAAATCCGACTTGAATCAAATCGTCCCTTGTGCCGATTTAAGTCCTCTGCTGAGTATATTAGGCTGAATTATTGCAGCTGTTTTAGTCATGCAACGTCTAAAGCTTCAGTCAGACCGCTGCAGGGTTGTAATAATTAAAGAAATTTACGGAAGTAGGAAGATCTTTAGATGTGAGCTTGGGGAAATGCATTTCACCTACAAGGCTAAAGTATTCTCCACAACTGCCCTTGTGAGAGCTTTATTCCTGAAGTGATTAGTGTGCCAGGCTGTGTGTATGGAGGCTTTCTACTATGGTTTGCACACATACAAGGTTATGGATTATTCATACTCGTAAAAAAATACTATTTCATATTCCTTGCAACATAATCCATAACCAAGAAATAACTGCTCCATTTTATTATATAATCGATCCAAGGAGATTAGAACATTAACATTAGGTCAAAGTCTTTTTCTGCATTGCTGATAATAATACAAATGAAGTGATATATGCCGAAGACTTGCAAAGTACATTGATCCCATCAAAAAGAATTGCACATATTGCTTTTGTGCCTCATTTCCGGGATTGTAATTAAGTCCTTTTTAATTAGGACATTCTCGTTTAATCCAAAATCGTTACTAATTTATAGGAAATCAGGACACAGATGTTAGAGTATGTATGTTTATATTTCATAGGACCAACAAAGACAGTAAATCTGGAGCTAAAAGTGCAAAACACACTCCTCTGCTTTATGTCTAAACTATTCCCTTCTAGCTCGGCACTGAACTTTGTCCATGCATCTATGGAAACATCATCTGGTGCTTTTGTTTGTCTAAAACATTAGCAGTATATTAGTGCTTATTTGCGTGCACTGTCACCATGCCAGCAGGCTGTGGCATAACGGATGATGTGATGCTTCAGTTCTAATAAGCATAACGATATACTGATGAAAATGTGAGAAAATTAGCAGTACATTCCAAGTACCCATGTGGTGTGTGTGTGTGTGTGTGTGTGTGAGGGGGAGAGAGAGAGAGGGAGAGAGCGAGAGAGAGAGAGTATGAGCACTGGGCTGGTCCCTCTCACCATGCTGAATTATAGCTGTGTCACTTCCAATCAGGTCTGTAATATTTCACAGAGGGGCAGAGGAGTCCCAAATCCTCTGTCTGAGTGCATTTGTTCATCTGCCTGCTCTAAAAGCAGAACTCTTTGATTGTATCTGGAGAATTGAACCATATTGCTTCTCAAAATCACTAAGGAGGAAAAAACACTTAAAGGGACTGTTTGTAACTTTCTAAGCGTATAAATGTAGCGGGTCGGCACATATGCGCGCTCGCATATGCGCGCTCGCGTGTGGCCGCTGTCTCGTCTCCTCTGCCTGCTCGCCTTCACTCAGACAGCGCGCGCGTTCTCGCGTACTCGCTCCACCTCTAGACGTGAACGCGCTCACTCCACACTGCAGAAGAGTTAGTTTAGCTCTGAGAATATCTAGTGAATGTACAGTGGGCGTTTGTGCAGAAATAAATGCTGCAGCTCCTCCAGACCAACAGAGGTTTCCCGTGTCTTGGGAAGTAACGGGGCTACGCAGAGAGAAACGTTACCGTCTCGTTACCGACCGGTTGCCGGTGTCTTCCTGCTCTCTCCGGCTGCGGGCGGAGGGAGACGAG
>CAKAKR010017085.1:1466-27557 GCA_916700685.1 Adelosebastes latens
ACATCAGCAAACAGAGTGAAACACAGGAGAGGTAAAGGTATACAAAAATTATAAAAACAATAATAGAGATATAAAAGATACAGAGTGAATGGGTGAACAGCGTGTGTGCAGTCCGTCAATAAATAAATGTAGTATGTGCAATAAATAAATGTAATATGTGCATATGTGCAGTCTATAAAGTGGTATATAGGATGTATAGTGTAAAGTAAGTGTAAAGTGCGCCAGTGGTTAGAGTCCAAGATGGTTGCAGATAGTGCATGTTTAAAGGTAGATAGTGCATGTTTAAAGGTAGATAGTGCATGTTTAATAATTTTTATTTGATAATTATATTCCGCTATTTCCCAATAGCTGGTAATTTATGTAAGTTTTTATTGGACTTTATTAGTTGTAATCCACAGAAGACATTCCACAAATGTGTACCATGATTTCCAAATATTTCACTATCCACAAACATGTATTTTTGTATTTGTGTTGTGTAAAGTCACATCCACAAAAATAAAGGGCGATTTGCAAATACGCCTAACTTACTCTGTAAATACATATTTTAAGGTTTGCATGTAAAGTGATATCTACACATTTGGGCATCTATTTCTACACGTGGAATGATATTTGCACATTTGCAGATCGCTTCCTGTGCATTTACAGGCCACGTGACATTTGCATACATTTCCAGGAAAAGGATACAAAGTTAAATGATATGCATGTCTGCTGGTAAATAGATAATAATTACCAAATAACTTATTTGAAATTTCTTAAAAAAAACTCCCTGAATCCTTACATTAGCTACCAGGTTGCATTTGTGTAGACAATAAGTCACACACAATGGTGAGATTTGTGCCTGATCAGATGTTTCTTCTATTAGTTTTGGTTTTCTACCTCCGATGAAGAGCAGCGCACAGCCGCTTCTCAAGCCTACGGGCCCTATTTTAAAGATTATATGCTATTTTAGCATATAATTATTAAATAATGTTTATAATAAAGTAACTTTGGATTGATTTTGTGATAAATATTGGGGTAATTTGGCAGTAATTCTTAAGAAATTTCAAATAGGTTACTTGCTAATTATCACCTAATTAATTTGCGGACCTGTAAAATGAAGTGTTACCCATATCCTTATGACTAGGCTACTAATACTATAACATAACATGATGCATTAAATTAGTCTATAGGACATTACAGCAGAGAGTACAGCACCCATAAAGGGTCATTACTGGCCTACCTTTTTTCACTGCTTACCAATTTATCATTAGGGTGACCAGATCCCAACAAACCAAATGTGGGACAAAGAGTATGTTTGTGTGGGACAATGTGGCACATGTTACCAAGGCTGAGAGGTAGTCTACAATTTTGATATAATGTCTATCTAACTTAAATAAAAAACATTACTATTCTGCCCCATATCTTCATCTCTATGCTTTTCCTGAATGCATCCATAGATCGGCACATCTCTTTTTGAGCCGCACGTTTCTTGTGAGACTCACATGAACTGTGTCGCTTCATGTAGTATTCCCGCTGTGCGAAATTGAAAAATAACTGGAAAATTTCACAAAAAAGCTCAGAGAATTGCCCTCCACTGGCTTATAATAATAATACTTATAAGTAGTTTCACAGTCTTTGTTGTAGCTGCGCTTCCTTTTCTTTGTTTCCATCATATTCCGCCTAAATCTGCAAAGCTTGAGACTTTGCGGTGACTCGCAATTTTCTCCGTTGGGCATAGCGTAGCAGAGAAGGTGAAATGTTAACCTGCACTTGACCCTCGTGTACACAGTTTGATAGCAAACACAGTGCTGTGATGACAGCCTTCCCTGCTTTCTTCACAGCCATTGGATAAAAGCCAGATTTTAAAAAAGCGTCTGTCCTGCAGTGGTTTGACTTTTGAAAACTAAAGCCAATGAAAATGTGGGACGTCGTCTCAAAACACTGTGCAGTCCCTCGTAAAGTGGGACACCTGGTCACCCTATTTATCATCTTCTGCTACTCCTGGTTAGGAAACATCTACTGGCAGACTGAAGAGTGGAAACTGAGCAAAATAGTTATCCTTACATAGTTCGTCGCTGTGATAACTTCCACAGCAGCTTTATTTAAGCAGGATATGTCTAATGGGGCATTTCATTTTCTCCTCTAATGTCACACCAGAGGAGCACTAAAGTAGCTCAAAGGCCCCTTTCTGCCATGTCCTCAGGTCAGCCCCGGATAGTCCTCTGGTTGACCTAAACACACCTTCAACTCAGGTGCTGCTTGGCCCATAGGCTCCTCTATCCCTCTGGCCAGGACCAAATGTCCTGTAAATTTGACCCTCTGGTCGACCTAATTGCTCCTCTGGTCAGCCTTATGATAATTAAAAGATAATATAAAATATGGCGATACCTTTTACTCTAGCATTGAACATGTGTGATGACATGATGGCATCTGTAACTGCTTATCCTGTTCAGGGTCGCGGGGGGGCTGGAGCCGATCCCAGCTGATATTGGGCGTACACCCTGGACAGGTCGCCAAACTATTGCGGGGCTACCTCTAACTTGATTAGATGAATTTAATTGTTTTCTCTGCAAGTAAAAAATCCCTAACAGCATGTCTGTTCATTTTTCTTTGGTGGTTATGTACTGGGATTGAATATAGCCTAGTCTACATTTTTACTTACTAACAATTCTCTGTACCAGATTATTTCACCACCACAAATCTTATGTTGAAAAAGATATTGGAAGTTAGATATTGATAGTTTTAATATCATTATTTGCGAATAGCAACAATGCATTTCATGGCACAAAGAAAGAATGTGTCACAAATATACTGTCATCTTTTGTTTTGTGCCTATAATGAGACATGTTATATTCATGCAAAAAATGATTAGATCAGATTTGCTATGATTGATATCATATTGTATTGTGTGATCTTATGTATTTCCACCAGATTGTTTCTGTCATCAGTCAAATGATTGATGATGAGGGTAATTTGAAGGATATAAAGTCAATTCAACTATGCACCTAATGTCAGCTAAATATGAAAAATGTTAAGGGTGTAAAGACCAGAAAGAAGCTTCTGTGTTTCTCTCTATCAGATTATTTAACCACAACAAAGCTTATGTTGAAACATATTTTGGAAGTTAGATATTGATAATTTTAATATTATCATTAGTGAATGGCAACAATTCATTTTATTAACTGTATGGTGGAGTCAGGTAAAATGGGCCATCGTGTAAAATGGGCCAGATAAGGGTGGAGCATCATAGCATCTTTAAAATTTTACAGCCAATCACAATAACTGATCTTGCATTGTTGCTACAACACTAGGTGACATGTAACAATAGTTTTGATTGGTCTGAGGTTGCTAATATGGGCAGGGCATAGTGTTACGTGTAGCATATCAGAGAAATTGTATGGTAAGTGAGCCTGACATAGAAAATGTCACTCATCACTAATAAGGATGATAAAGCAATTACAAGTAAGCTTACAAACAGAGCAAAATGTTTATGAGCAATGTTTTGACAGGCCCTTTCAAATAAAAAAGTTGAAATTTAAAAAAAAAAAAAAAGTTTTTTGTGAAAATAGTCATTTTATGTACTGGCCCATTTTAGCTTAACCATGTCAGCTAAATTTTCAGCTGAAATGGGCCACATACACATACACTTTTACACAGAAATTGAGGGTGCAAAACAGGTTCATAGGTCTAGAAATGTATACAAGCAAAATCGTAATCTTTTTTTAAATTATGCGTTGCAGACAGTGTTTGAAGGGAACGCAGGACAAGACCTAACAAGACCTTACTAGATGAGATGTATAGCTACAGGAAATGTTAATGCATTTTGGTGTTTTTTATTTTTTTTTGTCAAAGATGTTCTAATTTTCTCTGGGCGATTCACAGCAGCCCACTGCTCCTAAATGCTTAGGATGGGTTAAATGCAGAGGTCAAATTTTCCTGTATGTACCTGTATGTATATGATGATGAAGGTTTACGACAAATGTTTAACACAAGCATTCACCGATATGCAGAAACACACACCCATACAACATGATCAGGTTTTTTTTTTTTTTTTTTGTGCATTACTCAATGAAATAGCCTACTTGTTCAACTTTTAATTGCATGAAATGTATTTATGATGTTGTTACTATGGCACACCAAAGACAATAGTGTTCATTTACTGTTAAAATTAAAATGATTTCAGCTGAAATCATTTTAATTTTGATAATTAGCAAGTAACCTATTTGAAATTTCTTTGGAATTACTGCCAAATTACCCCAATATTTACCTCAAAATGAATCCAAAATTACTTAATTATAAACGTTATTTAATAATTATATGCTAAAATAGCATATAATCTTTAAAATAGGGCCCTCAGGCTTGAGAAGCGGCTGTGTGCTGCTCTTCATCGGAGGTAGAAAACCAAAACTAATAGAAGATACATCTGATCAGGCACAAATCTCACCATTGTGTGTGACTGATTGTCTACACAAATGTAACCTGGTAGCTGATGTAATGATTCAGGGAGTTTTTTTAAAGAAATTTCAAATAAGTTATTTACTAATTATTATCTATTTACCAGCAGACATGCATATCAATTAACTTTGTATCCTTTTCCTGGAAATGTATTAAATAAATTACCAACTATTGGGAAATAGCGGAATGTAATTATCAAATAATGTTTATAATAAAGTCGTTTTTGATAGATTTTGAGGTAAATATTGCCATGAAATTTGCAGACCTGTAAAATGATGTGTTACCAGATATGGCACCACATGACACCCAGCATTGTTTAAATATCTTTATCTGATATTGTTGTTATCATAGTGATTCATCATAATTTGTCAGCTTCCACTTCCCTCCAGGCATTGGGAGTCAAATTTAAGAAAATATCTGAATGTTGGATTGCATGCCCCTGTGTGTGCTGCACTGGGGCCCCAGCTGGGAGTTTGGTATTAGCAGGTGGAGGTGTTGCATGCCCTCTTTTTATGTTGGCCCATTTTACCTAAACAGCTGGCCCATTTTACCTGAACATTGTGTCGTAGCTCAAGAGGGAACCTGCTGCTACTCTAACTCTCATAATTCCAAAACAATTAGACTTTTTCACTTTTTTTTTTTAAAATAAATATTTAAGAGACCCATGCCAATTTATAAAAATATCATTAGATCTCATGCATAGCTTATTTGATGCTCTTATAAATAATTTACCAAAAAGTGGCCCATTTTACCTATCTTCATTCACCCTACATTTGAGAGAATCCTCCTGTCATATACTACTGCAGGTGACCACAACACACACATGGGAAAATAAAGTGGGAGCAGCAGAACATGATTACGTCGACTACACACCTAAGAAAGTCAAATTGTCCATGAGAAAGAGGGAATGTGTCCTTCATGAATATGTACGAGCAGAGACTCAGACTCAGACCGAGCAGCAGGCGTCCTCCTCCTCCCTCCAGACGGAGACCTCTCCTCTTCATAGCTTCATGTTGTGATGGAAATCAACTGTCGTCGCAAGCAAAACATGGTGAAGCAATAGCATGACACACACATTGTAAGTTACATTTTTTAGCTCAGATATGAGGCTATATGTTGCATGCAGTGTTGGTTTATAGTCGGTGCTTCGTGGCGTTACAGAAGACAATATTAGACCTGTTCTGTTAGCTAGCGTTAGCTCAGAGAATCACTGTGTGACACCCACAGCTAGCAGATGTTAGCAGTCAGACAAGGATTGTTGCATCTGTCCAGGTTGTGAGATTATCAGGAGAATGCTAGACGAAGAAATACACGCATGTATTCAGCATGTAAAGAGGTTAACGCTGCTGGGTTAGCTTTACCACCATGTCACTGGAGTTCAGACATTCATGTAAGCTAACGGTGTAGCTAAAGTGTAGTGATAGCTCATCTTTAGTGCCAGGCCTTTTAAACACCGTGTGTGCTACAAACTGACTACAAAACAACTTGTTTTGTGTTACTTCTGCAGACATTTGTTGAATGATGTTATCAAGTTGAAACAGACAGCTGTTTATAATCTAATAGAGTTAATCTGATTGGCTGTAGCTAATTAGTGTTAAACATCCCCTCTGGCCAGATGTTTGAGCACTTTACAGTCTATATGGTATGTAGTAGTGTAGTAGTGTATATGGGGTTATGGATAGTACTATATTTTGTGTGCAAATGTGTTCAGTTTGGGCAACTCCTCCTGGTTGTTTCCCCTCACACATTGTCTGTATCTATTATCTGACCCAAAGAAGGAAAAGCCATAAATTATTCAAATTAACTGACAACAGAAACACAGATTTATGCTGTTTTATCCAAACTATTGCAGGGCTATACCTTTAACTTGATTAGATGGATTTAATTGTGTTCTCTGCAAGCAAAAAATCACTAACAGCATGTGTGTTCATATTTCTGTGGTGGTTATGTACTGGGAATGAATATAGCCTAGTCTACATTTTTACTCACTAACAATTCTCTGTACCAGATTATTTCACCACCACAAATCTTATGTTGAAAAAGATATCGGAAGTTATATATTGATAGTTTTAATATCATTATTTGCGAATAGCAACAATGCATTTCATGACACAAAGGAAGAATGTGTCACAAATATACTGTCATCTCTACTTTTTTGTTTTGTGCCTATAATGAGACATGTTATATTCATGCAAAAAGTGATTAGATCAGATTTGCTATGATTGATATCATATTGTGTTGTGTGATCTTATGTATTTCCACCAGATTGTGGAGATAAGGGTGTAAAGACCAGAAAGTGTATATGGGTTATGGATAGTACTATATTTTGCTTTGTGTGCAAATATGTTCAGTTTGGGCAACTCCTTCTGGTTGTTTCCCCTCACACATTGTCTTTATCTATTATCTGACCCAAAGATGGAAAAGCCATAAATTATTCAAATGAACTGAACAGAAACACAGATTTATGCTGTTTTTGCCCTCAGGTGCAGACTGCTGTGGGGGGGGGGGTCCTGCCCTGTGTCCCTCAGAGGACCAGGGGAGGTGTCTTACTATTTATTGTCCTCCACTGACACTGAAAGTGATGTACAGTTTGTGTGCACACAACATAAAGGACTGTTAAAATACTTCTTTGAGACAAGGATACATATAACAGGATTAGAGTCATTTGAACACCAAATGGTTTAAACATGTGTTTACGTTTGAGGAAAAATAATAATAAAAGTAAGGGGATCCATGTTATAGATTTAAGAGATGTCACACGTGGTACAAATTTATCATCTTTCCATTTTTATTTATTTATTATTGTTGTTGTTATTTTTGCAGTTCGAGCATGGCAGATAGAAAGGGAAAACCTGTCACTCCGATCAAAACGCTCACAAAGAAAGAACAAGAAGAGCTCAAGAAAAAGGTATGGAGGTTGGGGACGTTACAATATTGGATATGATTAAGTGCTTTTTGGATTTAGAAAACTGATCACCAATTTTAGAATTTTTGAATTTGATCAACAGTGAACTAAGGGATGGATAAGATACATATACTGACATATTCAATCTTGTGAAGGGCTCATTGCATGGGGTGGAATATGTTCTCAAAAAAAGGGCCAAATGCAAGTGTCCTTCAAAAATGATCCAAGGCACACTGTAGAGGTTGAACAAAATTAAAATTCCTTTATTTTACATGGCAATAATTGTTTAAAATGACCAAAGCGTTGCGACCGACATACAGTAGGTCTTCATCAGGGTCATAGACAAGTTACAATGACCCTGATGAAGACCTATGTCGGTCGCACAATTATTGCCATGTAAAATAAAGGCCTTTTAATTGTGTTCAATATCTACAGTGTGCCTTGGATTTTTTTTTTTTTTTTTTGTGCTTTAAACAATTGAACCTTGCAAAACACAACTCTCCACATGAGAGGTCATACAAAGTATAAGAATTATAATTATACATTGGTGATAAAAAATCTGTCATATGATACAAATTTACAGTTCACAATAGTCTTTTGCCTTACCAACAGTCTTACCAACGGAAAAAAAGTAATTATTAAATAAAATAAATAATAATATTAAAAACATTTAAAAGATAAAAAAACAAAAATAAAACTAAGTCTGATTCAAGTAATTTGTTAAAGGCGACCCTATTTTGTAGAACTTACCCTCCTGTCTTTTTAATGAGAACCTTATTTTCTCTAAATCTAAATGCGTCATCACTTCTGTCATCCAATTTACAAGAGTAGGGGCTTCTGCTTGCTTCCAGTTAAGTATTAATCTGCGTCCCAGTAGACTAACAAATGTTATCATATTGCACTCTGGACTAGTTTTACCCACCTTGGGATCTATAACACCAAAAACAGCCGTAAGAAGGTTTAAATCGCCTTTGATCATTTTTGAAGGAGACTTGCATTTTGCACTTTTTTGAGAACATATTCCACCCATGCAATGAGCCCTTCTCCAGATTGAATAAGCACTGTATACCTGAAGGATCCAAAGAGCACCTGTATGTGATTACCACAAAGACCCAGCAGCGCTTCTACTCAGTAGAAGCAATATCTTCACATATATTGTACATGTTTCTGTGTGACTTTCTAGGAGGAAGAAAAAGCAGCAGAGGTTTTTGAAGAATTTTTGGCATCATTCGAGACCAGCGAGAAAAGCGGAGTGAAAACCTTTGTCCGTGGGGGTATCGTGAATGCAACTAAAGGTCAGCGGCTAGGACTTTCAATCTAGCATTGTGATAGGACGCAGCTACATCGCAATTCTGTTCCACTTTTTCTGCATGGTATGTCTTAACAAAAGATGAATCATGCGTTATCTGTTCCAATAATGTTAACCTGGACAGCTTAAGAGAACTGAGAATAGTTATTAAAGAATATCAGGCTGACTCAGCAGTGAAATAGTTCACCATCTTAATTTTTCATGGCCCATAGCTTTTGAATGGTTTAATAAAATTCATCCACTTTGGGGACCCGTAGTCTGCAGTCCATTATTGCTTTGATTTATAACATAAAGCTCTTCCAATACTGAACAGTTCTTCAACTTACTGTTACACATGAAAGACATCCCTTTAATTTAAATCTTAACTGCAAACAGCAGCAAGACTGAGCCGCTCAGATATCCTGCTGACCAACAAAAGAACAGTGGCGACAGTAGAGCCTCCCCCTGTGTTTACAGACCTATCTTACTATTACCTAGATTATAGTTTGCACACCTAATGAATTGTTGGATGGTCAGTGTTCAGCGATTGCTTTGTTTACTTTCTGCAGAGGAGGAAGCAGCAGAGGTCAAGAAAAGTAAGCTGTATCGACCTGCTACAAAGTTTGTCCCCGTGTCCCAGCATGTCTCACCAGTATCATCTGCTGAAAGCAAAAAGTCTGTAAGTTTGATGTTTGTGTAATGGCATAATTTACTGAATTAAGTATGAATGCAGACATTTATCTTTAAATGTTGCTCATGACCTCTTACTTCGGTCAGTGTGATTGTAATAACGGCTACCTGTTTGATTAACAGACATTTAAAAGAAAGGCAGAAGAAAAGAAGAAGAGTAATCTCGAACTCTTCAAAGAAGAACTTAAGCTGTACGTCTTTTTGCAAATGTGCCTGATATCATGTTTCAGTTCAATAAGTTGATATCTTTTTTTTGGAAGCCTAATTTTGCATTTGAAAAAAATACAGAATACAAGAAGAGCGTGAAGAAAGATATAAAAGGAAGAAAAATGACGGTGGTGGTGTTGGAGGAGGATATGGGGACCTGGAAACACCATTATCAGGACGATCATGTAAGAGTCCCTCTTTAAAATAAGAGTTTATTAGTTGAAAATTGCTAACCTCTAAATCATGCTTACCTCAATCCTGCTTTTTTCCCTACAGCATTATATGATGACCTAACAGTCCCAACCACCACTAACCTCTACATTAGCTGCATTAGCCCAAAGGTAACTTTGAGCACACTGACTTTGATTGGTTTAGCACAGCATAGATGTACATTTCTCACTGCAAATTTTTCTCCTTTTCCAGATGAATGAGGAGATCCTCTGTAAAGAGTTTGGTAAGTATGGTCCCCTGGCCAGTGTGAAGATTATGTGGCCCCGAACAGACGAGGAGCGCTGCAGGACCTCCAACAGAGCCTTTGTGGCTTTCATGACACGGAAAGATGCAGAGAGAGCCTTGGCTTCTCTTGATGGTACAGTTGACTCTTAAAACTAGGTTTGATTTACAGGTTCATCTAATAACCATTCCCGCATTGCTCTGACTGTGATTATGTTTTGTATTGTAGGTAAAGTGATTATGGGGTTTGAAATGAAGCTGGGATGGGGTAAACCAGCTCGCATTCCACCACAGCCTCTCTACACACCGGTGGGGGTGAGGGCCACACCACCACCCCCATCTGGTCTGCCTTTCAATGCTCAGCCAAGGGATCGCTTCCGCAATGACTTCACCAAGCCGCTGGGCATGTCCAAAGGAGAGCTTGACAAGGTAAAATTGTCTTTGTTCTCTCGGGTGTCTACATGACCATTTTTTTCTCTGTAATGTGGAGTAATGTGTGTTTCACTAGGCACTCTCATATTTAAGTGAGAAGTAATGGGTGTACTAGAACAGGAATTACAGTCTGTACAAAATGTGAAAATTAAGGGAAGGTGAACCTTTTTAGAGACGGGTTTCCTGTATATGAAGTAGCGCTCCACTCTTTCTGCCACTTTTTTAGAAAAGTACACGCCCTGAATATGTATCATTTGGCCTTAATATGAAATTAAAATACAAACCATTTTTAGCTGCAGTGCGTTCTGCAACTTTTTAAGAATAAATCATTGTCTGAGAAACAAAACTGTAATTAATCAATCTTTGTAAAAAGTTTGGAATCATATTCTTCTGTTGCATGTTTCATTCATTTAATTGATCACCTGTCCGTGCAGGGCCATATCACAGGATGCAGGGGTATAGAAATGCACTTGTTCAAAGTGACATAACAGTTTGACTGTGTATACAAAATGTTAATATACAATTTTAGATTATTAGCATGGCTAGTACACAGTATATGGCTTAACATTTTAGAATAATTTCCTAAAGCTGTGTCACCCTCCCCTCATTTCACTGACTATGAATGCTATCGTCGTTTTCTATGCTGTATGTATCCTGCAGTGTTTCATCTGTACACGTACTCACTTTTTAATATTTTCACTATTTGATTTGACTTCACAAACAGACTCTGTCCGAAGCCGTAGTCAAAGTGGTTATCCCAACCGAAAGGTACACACACTCTTCTTGCTACGACTGACCAGCTGTTGTAACACAAGTGTTATAGGACTCATACAGATTCTTTCAGGCAGGAGGTTCCAGTCCTAAGAGCTGTTAATGCATCTGACATATAGGACATGGTAAACAACCCCTACTCTTTGGAGTGTTGCTTGCAACACATTAGTGGACATTTTGACATCTACAACCAGACTGAGCGCTCTTGTTGTAGTTGTCAAACGTCACAATGGCCTCAGATTTACATCCAGTGAACGCAATTAGTATTTTCTGTAGTATTTTTGTAGTTTGCTCAAATACCTCAGGTAACTGATGTTGTTCCCATCATAATATTAATGTGTGTTTATTGTGAAAAGTGAAAAGCAGTAGACTTTGTAAATGACTGTTAGAGCGATTGATTTATACCAACATCTTTGAGCCGTGGGTTTTCCCATGGTTAGGCTGAGACACTGCAGACCGATACAGCTAGAAGGCAGATAGATTTAATATTAACCCGAGTCAGACGATGTGGATTCTTGCTAGTGCCATAAATTAAACTAAGTACTGCTTCAGGTTAGAGTAGTGAGTATTATGAAGGTCTAACTGCAGTGGTAGAACTGACTCAAAATCAGGTAACAGTGCATGAACATACTCTACATTGATAATCCAGTTCAGAGAGGTTTCAGGCCTGAAGCCCCAATCCACACTAACTTCTCTATGTAGCTGCCTGCGGAAATGTTCTAACCCTGATGTTAACTTATCATGTGTGGAATATGTTTTGTTCCAGTTATTGATTAGAAGTATACATTTTGAGACCATCTATTGCATCCTTTTTCTTACATACAATAAAAACTGGCCTCTAAATTCTCACATGATTTTTGTTGGAGTCCTCTAAACAATCAAGATAAAATGGCTAAACTTAAACTTTGGATTGGGGCATTCATATTTTAGAAATGACAAGTCAGTGTTCATGAATAGATATTGTGATTTCTTTTACCCCTTTCATGGACACAGTGACCCAGGAATATTAAAGTATGCTGACACAGTGTCTGTCCAGAGGGCAGTGACTATGCAGTTTTTGCACAGTGGAATGTCCCACGGGCTGACGCCTAATTATGGTCAACATTTTTAAAAACGGCGAAAGCTGTGACATGGAACGACACTGTTAGCGGTCAACAGCGTTCAAGCTTACAGTCAGCCTGCAGTTTGCATGGGCCACTAGTTCGGTGTAAAGAGGTATTAGAGATCTCGTACTGTAACTGACGGACATAGTGCAAACCCTGGTCTGATACCCTCTTCTTTCCCCACAGGAATCTATTATTCCTCATTCACAGGATGATAGAGTTTGTGGTGCGTGAAGGCCCCGTGTTCGAAGCCGTAATTATGAACAAGGAGAAAAGCAATCCAGATTACAGGTAAGTATTGCTGCACTTGGTCCTGTGCGGGCCTCGTAAGTGACCTTGTTGAAGGGTACATATTTAATAAGCTCATTCTTTATTGTCTCAGGTTCCTTTTTGACAATAAAAGCCAAGATCATGTGTACTATCGCTGGAAACTGTTCTCCATCCTACAGGTATGTTTTTACTGCAAAGCCTTGTTTCTAAAAACCTGTATAGGATTTTATCTGGAAGAACTAAAAAATGGTTCTATACTAATCATTTACTTGTTAATCTCATTTCATGGGGAATAGCTGTTGGAGTCAATTCCTTCTAGCTTTTACTCCATGGAAATGAAACCGTGGTGTATCTGTATGTGAGCTGACCTCCATCCTTACCACAGGGACAGTCCCCGACAGAGTGGAGGACGACAGATTTTCGTATGTTCCGGGGAGGCTCCATGTGGAGACCCCCTATCCTAAACAACTACTCTCAGAGAGGTGAAGATAGGACAGAGGTGGAGGAGGATGCTCCCCCTGAGGAAGAGGTGAAGAAAGGGCAGCTCAGAGCTGAGTAAGTATGTCTAGCAGGCATAATGACATTTATGTATGCTTATAACTTTAGTTAAATGGTAAATAGTTGAATAGTTGAATTAAATAAGTCTTTAAATATAAAAATTAACGATGCTATTATTGACAAAGTGCAGTCTACACAATTTCTGGGTGTACAGCTCGGTGAGTCTCTATCTTGTCAAGTTAACCAACTTCAGATCACTTTATTTGTGTACAGCTCTTTGAACAGGACCCTTCCCTCATATTTCCATGAACTGTATTCCTATAATCAACAATTCCACAATTATTTGACTCAAAATAACTCCAAACGTAGACCTCCTATGTGTCGAACATCTCAGTTACAGTTTGGTTTAACTTACCGAGGTTCAGTGACATGGAACGCTCTGCCATCTCATATTTTAAAATTGGCACCAGAACAATTTAAGAAAGCCGTTAAAAGTTTGTTTTTATCTCCCCAACGTTTTTGTAAATTGCTCACTAATAATGTTTTTGTATTGATGATATAATAATGTGAATCTTAATTATATTTCACAACAATATTTTTATTTACATATATGGATGTCTGCTAGTGTGTGTAATCTTATCTTTTTCTTTTTTTTTCTTCTCTCTCTCTGTACCGTCCTTTTTAATAATTTATTCTCTTTTTAAAATTGATTAAGGTATGCACTGGAGAGTGCCCTGATCAAGAGGGTTTTTTTGCACCTCTCCATCACATTTGTTGTTGTTTATGAAATATCAACTTGTACCTTTTTTACCTGTGTAAACAAATAAAATCTAAATATAGACCTCTGTTGTTCTATACCATTCAGGCACAGACAGAGGCTGGAGACATTGCTTAAAGAGCTCACTCCAAGCAGAGAAGATATCGCCGATGCCATGCTGTTCTGTCTTGAGCGAGCAGATGCAGCAGAGGAAGTAGTGGGACACATCACAGAATCTTTTTCCTTGCTTCAGACGCCCCTTCAGAAAAAGGTTAGCTTGCTTCCTTTAAGTATTTTATATAAACAACGTTACACAGATTGTTTATGTAAACTATAGGTGATTTCACTCCCCATGTTTTGTCCTCATTCCCACAGATTGCCAGATTGTATCTCGTGTCAGACATCTTGCACAACTCGTGTGCCAAAGTAGCCGGTGCATCATATTATCGTAAATTGTAAGAGATTTCCCCCCAATTCAGCTTTAACACTTTGATCATCTTTTATCTCTTCTCCGTGTGACAGTCTTAAAGTGTTTCTGTCTCTGTCTTTTCAGTTTTGAAACAAAGCTAGCACAGATATTTGGAGATCTTAATGCAGCGCATAAAAACATACAAGCCAGGCTGCAGGCAGAACAGTTTAAGGTAATCATGTGTTTTATTTGCATCACACAAGGACCAAAAAATAGAACAACAACAAAAACATTTCTTCCATCTCCACAGCAAAAGGTCACAAGTTGTTTTAGAGCATGGGAGGACTGGGCCATATACCCGGAGCCTTATCTAATCCACCTTCAAAACATCTTTCTGGGCTTCGCCAAAGCAGTGGAGGAGTTGACAGAGGCGGCGGAGGTTAGATGAATAATTATCTGCTCATTGCAGACATTACCTTTTGTCTAATGGCATTTCAACAAATTAGACAGCTGTTTGTATTGTAAAATATTTGAACGCGAAGAAGATGATGATAAAACATATTTGGACATGAGCAATCCAAACGTATGTGCACTTGTCTGTCTCATTGCAGGAAGTATCCTCCTATCTCGATGGTGCGCCAATGGACAGGGCGCCCATAGATGGGTTACCTCTGCACGCAGCTCCTGTGGATGACCTTGACGGCTGCCCCTTGGGCTGGGACCCTCTGGATGGAGTCCCTGTCGATGACATAGACGGTGTTCCCTTAGGAGTTGCCATTGATGACATTGATGGAATGCCTTGTGAGTCCACCACATATCAAAAGCACATCTTTCAACCGGAAGTCCACCGTTTCCTGTTCCTGTTGTCAATTATCTGCCCAACTCAAGTGTCTTAGATCAATACACAATCAATCCATCCTCTCATGGGTCTGTAGCTGAGTGTTCACTCTGATCTCCAAGAGAACAGGGCATTCAAGTACAGGGATTAATAAAGTCATCAACTTCTTTAACCCTCTGAGATCCACAATAGACCCGTTTTTGTCTTTTTTCGGGGGATACATGAGGTGTTTAGGAGGAGATAGCAGGGCAACAGTAGATGTCACATAGAAGTGGTGTACATCATCTGAAAGTTGAGAACCTGAAGATTAATTTGAGATGCAGCTCAGCACTGTGTAAGTTGTTATAGTCATAAATCCAAAATAAACATTAATTAATTAATCAAAATAAATTGTAAAAGTGTATAAGGGCTAAGATTATTATGATGGGAGTATATGATGTCCATTCCCATGTGCACTAATGTCTCAGAAGTTGTTGCAGCAATTTTTGAGTTGATACCATTTGTTACACAGATTTGGTGCTAAATTTAACAATTTTTACCACACGAGAATTGATAATAATGATCAATAATCCCTTCAAAATACCACATTAGGACACCAAGACCTTGAGGAACACCATAGAAAAAGCCATGCTGTGATTTGGTATCAATGACTTTTGACATTTGGAGATTTCTGCAAGAATTGCTTTTTCGGCGATTGGATGGCGAGCACTTCTGTTCTGGAAATTGCTCAGAAACCCCCGTATTGTCAATCTACCTAGGAAAGCCATCCATCCTATGAATGCTCTAGGTCTTTAGTTTGTAGTTGTAAAGTTTCATGAGGCTGTGATTATCCTAGAGGTCACCACAGGTCATTTTATAGAGTGAGGTCAAGTTAAAAAAAAATGACCTTACTACAATGAAATGGCTACTATGGGGACTTACATCATCACACATGAATAAAGTTGGCTCATTGGATCCACAAGAGTCTCAGTTTTATAGTGATACCCAATTTATGTAATTCCAAGACTGTTTAGGGACCCCAGTATGCAGAAATATTCAAATACACCATTTTTAGAATATGCGAAAATAACACATTTATACTGCATGAAGAAAACTGCATGTTTTTTGCCCCAAACTGCATGTGATTATCATAAAAGGGGCAAGTCTGTAAAGGGTAGACTCGTGGGTACCCACAGAACCCATTTTCATTCACATATCTTGAGGTCAGAGGTCAAGGGACCCCTGAGAAAATGGCCATGCCAGTTTTTCCTCGCTAAAATTTAGCCCAACTTTGGAGCGTTATTTAGCCTCCTTCCCGATATGGTAGCATGTCATGGTTGGTAGTGTGTCATGGTTGGTCATTATGTATGGATTCCTTAGGTTTTTTAGTTTCACATATCTGCATCTTCAATCTAGCCCTAAAACTGAACATACTAGAGCCTCTGAAAGACAGTAAAGTCAGTCGGGATCGCGGGTGTCAGGGGGTTAAATACCTGTCCTTGTCCTGACCCAGCTGTCTCTTTTCTTCCTTAGTGGAGGAGAGCAATGTTCCTCTCTCCGGAGTGCCTTTGTCAAAGTGGGAGAAGACGGGTGATACTGGGACATTTTCTCAAGGTAACACAGGTCAAGATGCACTCATGTATCATATCAATCATCCCCCCTATGATCCTGCTCATCTTTCTCCTTTCTCTCCAAGACAAGACTGAGTCTAAGTGGGACATGGTGGTGGAGCCAAACAGTGAAGATGAAGTGAATGTAAGGTAAGGCCTCTGTGGTTGGTATCAATGCATCATCTATCATACACCGTATACATAAACTGTCAAATGGTATGGAAATGTATTGTTCTCCTCTCCCTCCTGGTGACAGCGTCAACTCACAGGACGTAGATGAAGACTCGGGGAGTGACAGTAGCGACGACTCCGGCCGTTCGTCCAAATATGACAGTGCCGACTTCCAGAGCTCCCTCAGAAGTTTTCAAATGTCTGAGAGCAAAAGGAAAAGGTTGAGAGAGCTGGAGGCAAGTCCACGTTTATTAAAAAAAAAAAAGAAAAATGTTTGATTCACTGAAAACAGTGTTTGCTTTTATAGAAACAATGTGGTTGTCGTCCTGTATTATTTGCTGTGGTTCAACCCATCCACTTTGGACACTTCATGCCATGTCCACCTCAATATCCTGTTATAATCAGTAGTTAATTTAGGAAAGATGATGCTATTGAAATGTAGTTTTCTTGTGATTTTTATTTTATCATAACTTGCTGGATAGAACAGTTAGAGCCATTAGCTTTATTCTAATTCCCTTACACCAAATTATTCCATAGTTAACTCCCTACGGTAGCATCTTCCATCCGTTTGAAAGTATGTCAATTTATAGTTAACAAATATGCACAACTGATTAGATGTATCCTGGCACAGGTAAAGGTTATGAAGATCCAAGATGAGTTGGAATCTGGCAAGAGGCCGAGGAAGTCTGGAATGAGCATACAACAACAAGTGGAGCACTACAGGAACAAACTGTTACAGAAGGTAGGCTACTGGACATTTCTTATTTCATATTGCATGTTTGATTTTACCCTTAGATAAATAGGTGTCCTGAATTATTAAAGCAGTTAAATACACAGATATTGTTTACACCCAGTGTTTATTCTGCGGGAAAGTGTCTCCAAAGCAAAAATGCAACCATCGCTGATAGAATAGAAATATTTCTTTAATCAAGAACAGTATGGGGCAAAATTTACAAAAGTGCTTGCTTTTAGTACATTAAAATTAGACTGAAATTAGTCAATTGACACAGTAAAAAAAAAAAAACAGTGTTACTGATGTTAAGCACTCAAAAGCAGACACAGCCAATGTGCAACTGCAGAGCCACAGGGCGAGCAGTTTCAGATCTGCAGATTTAATCCAATACGCACCATCTACAGGGAAGGAAAGTCTAGCTACAGTTGCGTTTTTTATTTTACAAGTTAAAAATGCACAATTGATTGTTTGTTTACCGGAGTCTCTGTTGAATACAGTACTTAAGAACAGTTTATACTTCTCCAAGTATTATGTGCATATTTGACACAGTAATATTGTTGTCCACAAAGAAAACGGCATCTGTAAAAAACTCTCTGCCTGTAGGTGTCAGTGTCGATATGTACTGGTATACATCTGCAGGTCTGAAAGAATTATGTTTCCGTGGAACAGTTTAGCATGTGTCGAACTGGTCTGACATTGACAAAGCAGCTCCCCCTTATGGAGAACCCACAGGCTATTATGCGCAAATGAGTGGGTTTTGTGAGTTGCATGCCAGTTCCATATCGTGTTTTGCGTCTTAACAGAAAAAGACATAGAAGCCTATATCTGACTTCATTGGGATGTTTTACTACTATAGGAGTTTGAAAAAGATGAAGAAAAGAATGAGAGATTGACATCAAAGTCTAAAGACAAGTCAAAGGATGACAGAAGGGACAAAGACAAGAGCAAAAGAAGTGAAGACGGGGTCAGAAGACGAGGATGGAGTAGAGATCCCGACGACCAGACCCGAAAATCGAGGAGCATCTCTCCTTTAAAGCAAGTGCAATGAGATTTTTTTTTTTGTAGATTGCCAATGTATTAATCCTGATTGTTATTCTTGAAGTCATTCTGTTACATGTTTTACAGGACAAGGTCTCCCAAATGGTCCAAGCGTTCCCGATCACCATCTCCAGACCGGAAGGCAGGGAAGTCCAGGTCACGGTCACCACATCGCTCTCACAAGAAGGTAAAGAAGAGCAAACATTGACTCTCAACTCTGGACCTGGTCATTCATTAGCCTTCTGGTGTGCCGCGGGTTACACAACGCAGTGCTCTTCAAACAGACCGACACGTCTGCTCTCTTGGTCCCAACTTACACTATCCATGCAAGATGAAGCACTCTTTTTGTATGATGAAGTTTGAACACTGTAACTAATTATATATATTTTTGTTTTAATGTTTGTTTCTAAAATGATAACCAGAAATGTTGCTGCAAAGTTCAGACACTAAATAAATCACTGTGTTGGTGATGAATGTGTGTGTGTGTGGAGGACATTTTTGGTAGGGCCAGGTATCAAAAATATTTTTATTGTTACTAAATTGTTGGCTTTGATTTGATTTTTTCAAGGTTAAAAAAAGTTTATCAACAAGCATTCTTCTAGTTTTGTGTGGACTTTTATTGAGGAAATTAATAGAGCATCATTTGGTTCTGTTTACAAAAGCAGCAATGTTACACACTGAATTTACAGTACTATTTTATAATGAAATGTGCTTTCATTGAACAAAAAATTTTATCAAAAGTACATAAGAGCCAGTATTGTTTCTGGAAAAATTCAAGATACCCAGCCCTAATCATTAGTAACCGTATACAGATTTCCTGTACCGTAGATTTGCTGTCATCCGCTGAAATGTTTGATATATTTTAGAGGAAAGCTCGACGTTGAATTTAGAAAAGCTGACTAGATTTCGTAGGCACAAATCATTTCAAACCGCCTTGCGTTCAAGACAAATGGTTACATCTCTTTACATAAGACACATTAAAATTTGTGACTGACATTAGGACAGTGTCTTGCACTTAACTTATCTATCTGAAATGTGGAAGCAAAAGAAATTAGTAAGGTGCCCATACTGTTACAAATAGCCATCTACCTACCCTCAGTCTTGAACATACAGCTGTAAATTAACACACACATATCTGAAAAGACCACACACACTTGGCATTTCCGGCTCTCTTTTTTTCTTAATGCCAAACCATTCACAGTTGCTTGGTATTAAAGATAAAAAATAGAAATGTGACAGGGAATCACACCGTGTCTGTATCGTACAGTCCAGTTCTTCCACCTATTCCCTCATGTTCCATTTTAGGGTCCCTGGTCTCCCGAAAACGCTACAGACGGCTCTTTGTATCAGAGCGATAACCATTAGGTAGTTGGGCGATGTTAGGTGGCCCCTGGCGGGCTGTCCTTCGTCTTTAGGACTGATCTCCGACAGACAGGCCTGAGTGTGGGGGAGCTGACAACCTCTGAAGTGCTCAGTACTTTTTTACGTTGATGAAAACCTTGATGGCTCCAGTGAAGTCAGCAGAGAGTAGAACCTCTGTGTGATCCGTCTTTAGTGCTCCTGCAAAGGACCACACTGTTTTTTAGCACTCAAATGGAAGTCTTGATGTCGTGAAATCTGTCAATGAATTAATTCAAGCCAACACACCTGAGGGTATCGTTTCAGAGTCTGTGGAGTCCAGGCTCTTACACTCTGCTTCTGGTTTGTCTGCTCCAGCTTCTTGTGGAACAATAAGGCCTGGGTGAGGTGCAAAAATTGCCGAGGTGACCACTGCATTGTGTGCTGAAAGATAAGTGAAGCTTTAATGTCAGTTCAATTAAGGGGAACAATTGAATTGACACAAGGGATGTGACGTTGAGGAAATTTTCCCACCGGTTAATAAACTCTTAACACCGGTGCACTGATTACACCAGGCATTTTACAAGAAGATGGCGGTTTGCGCGCTTACTTTGATCTTTAACATCAGGTGGATGTGTGGCTGGCCTCTCCGGTCCAGCTTTCACTGCTCCGCAGCGCACACCGGCTGTGACCGCGCCGTCCTCCGCACGGCGATGGCCTAATTGACGTTATGGTTCCCTTATAGCGTTTAAATCTGAAATATTGCAAAATAGGCGCTTTTGCTTTTCACTTCGCATCGTCCGTCCCGTGAGCGTGAAATATGACACCTGCTTCTCTGAGCTGAGACGCCGTATGGAGCAGATGCATTCACTGTCAGTTTGTGGCGTTCGTCGTCCGACTTTGTATTGATAACACGGTGCTGATTCACCAAAATCAACTAAATGGGTTTTATTTCTGTAAAAAAAAGCAAAACGGTGGTGGGTATGTAATGTAATTGGTGTGTGCCCGACCACCGTGTAACACCGGTAACACCGACTACTGCGACAAGCCTAATTGACACAGGTAGTTGCATTAAAATCATGTTTCTCATTCAACCCACATCACAGTTACCTTTAATTCCTTCCCAGAAGTCATTGCGGTCCCGTCGTACGGATGTGAATTTGCTCAGGTCGTGGTATGTGCTCCAGATGTACACGTACTTATCCTCTGAGCCACTGACTATGAAGGAATAGTCATGACTGTAGGGAAGATAATCCCACGGTAAGTCAAGGTGCAATGCAACATATAAACAACTCAATTGTTACTTCTACTAGTTCAAAATGCTCAAGTCAAAACTATCCTCACCTGAAGCTCGCCTTGATCTGGCTGCTGCTGTTCACATAACCTTTGTATTTCATGGATAAAGACAAGTCCCTCAGGTCATAAAGGCGAATGCGGGAATCATTTGAGGTCACCAAAATCTATTGAGGAGAGGGAGAGGGAATTTAACTACTGTTACTGTCTGACTGACATGCCTCATTATAGGCACGTCAAGCATACTGTAGATGTATTATCAGATGTTACCTTATTCTCTCCAGGTAGAGGTTCAATGCCAGTGATTTTGCGTCCAACTTTGTTCCTGCCTCTTGTGGACCTCACATGAATTTGAGTGTGGTATTTCAGGCGCTAAGGAATGGACAAAAATACATTTAACCTGGAATGAATGAACTGTCATGACAAAAATGAATAATAAGGACATAATGAAAGCGTGCATTAGCAGAAAAAAAGGATTGCGGCTGGGTACCTCTGTGTCATAGAAGATGCATCGACCATCGTAGGTGCCGATGACCGCATACTTCCCATTTTGACAGAAGTTAGCTGCCGTGATGAGGCGCGTTTGGCCGTCCACCTCATTCCACAGCGCCACCTTCTTGTCAGGAATGTTCCAGAGCCGTAGCTTTCCATCCAGAGAGCCGCTTAAAAAGTATCTGTCATCCTGGGAAACGAGAAGCGAGCGTTACTATAAATACAGTCTGGAAGCCAAAATGAATAGATGTGTGATTTGTGCTGAGATAAGTAACGCGAGGTGATTTCAACTTACTCTGGGATGGAAAGCAATGGCTGTGACAAAATCAATGTGCTGAAAGCAGCAGAGACACTCTCTCCTGGATATGTGCCACAATCTGACGGTTTTATCCATAGAAGAGGAGAGGAGGAAGAAGTTCTAGATTGGCACAACAATGAAAAAAGTAAGAGGAGAGATAAAACCAGTACTGAGACTGTCTAACATGTGTGATGAGGAGGGATAAAAGCATAAAGAGAGGGCGGTAAGACATCACCTTTGACCAGGACAAGTCCAATAGATCTGCCGTATGACCTTTATACTTGCAGAAGGGGATTTGACGGAAAGGGGCATTCCTATCTTCTGTGTCTGGGTCCTCTGGAGCACAACTTGCCTATGACGAGAGTACAATCTGTTAGGAGTCTCAAAACTGTAAAATATACAGCATTGCAATACTCGCACCATTACTAAAATAGCTTAAAAATATCCAGTTCTCATAATATTTTCTGGAATAACCAGACGACCCAGAAATCAATTATTGATTTCACTCACCCCGTGATCGTCAGATTTAGAGGAGCATAAACTTTCCTGAGAAGGAGAAGGTGAAACTCGACCTGGAGAGTACCAAACAAAAAGGATCTTATTGCAGCCAAAGCTGAGCATCTGAATTCAAATAATCAATCATCATACAACAAAAAACAAAACCCGAGATGCTGATGAGGTTACCTTCAGTGTTGTACTTTAATCTCATGTTGTTGAAGTAGTCAAAGGCGGTCTTCAAGACCCAGATGCGAACCACATTATCTTGGCCCGCGCTTGCCAGCAGCCTCCCACAGTGAGAGAACTTCATCGTCCAAACAGCCCCCTGAGGGAAAGACAGAGATGCTGTAAGACGAGCATTCATTGGTGCACATCTTCTCTTTAACATTCATAACAAAAAAATATGTAAAAAAAACTAAGATCCTCTTACCATGTGCTCTCCACTCAGGTCCTGAACAACCTTAATCTGATCAAAGTCAAAAGGACCCTTGAAGCTGTGTGCTGCCTTGAACTTGGCAGGCCTGGTGTAAGGCATGCCCTCGTCGTCACTTGATGACGGATCATCTTGATCTGTATGGAACACTGAGCCCGCCCCAAACAAAAAGCATAACTGAGGTTATCAAAACCTTTGCAGCAGCTGGAGCATTAATATATCCTAAGCATGTGCTGGCTTTGGCAAATCCTGTAGAGCTTGTTCCAGATCTAATAAGCCACACTTTCAACAGTAAAACATTTGTCACGGAACCAAGTCAAATCTTGTTAACTTATTGGAAAACAATTTGATAAATACCCACACAGTGAATACATGCAGATAGTTTACTAAGCAAAGGAACAGTTTGTTGATGTTATTGATTTGTGGGTTTTAATTATTCAGTAGTGCATTTATTTAACTGCTGCCATTTATGGTTATGACAGCGAGAAGCGACTTTAAGTTATTTGTCCTGTAATATCCTCAACGCCCACATCCATAAATGTCAATCTCAAAATGCATCTTGTTGTGCTTTCATTTCTTAAAAAAATGTTTTTGTAATGAAAAAAAACCCACAATGTACTGTAAAATGTAGTTTAAAGTAGTATATGAACAATTTAGGCACTTTTCACACATCAAAAAAAATACATGGTTACATTTGAAGTGTTTTCCTCAAATCAAACCATCTCCACACATGCTTCAAATTGCTGTGTTTCTTTTACCTTCATCACGCACACTTTTCACTTTGTTGACTGCCTTCTCTCCATATTCCTCAGCAAGATGCTTGGCCTTCTTCACAGACTTGCCCAGGAACTTTTTAAACTGGGTTCTGTTTAGAAAAATAAGGCACAACAAAATGTGATATTCTATATTTGATCATGTGGTGAAGAAGGGTAAGAAAATAAATCCCTGCAATAGGCTACAAGAAGTCCCTAATCCTTACGTTTTCTGTTTTAGTTTTCCTCCATCTGTGTCTGCCAGTGGAGCCTGAGCCTTGTCATCGTCATCTGACTGCGCTGCATCATTCCTGTGAGGAAAAAAATATAACAGGTCAACTTCCTCTAGAAAATGTACCATTTGTTTTTACACAATTAGCCTTTAAAAGAAGCTTTTCCAATTGGGAAAATGTTAAAAGGAAAAAGAACACTGCTGATGCTTCCCACAGCAACAAGCTTATTCCCTTGTTAGAAAAAAAAAGCTTTATACTGGGAGCATGTTTTGATAGTGAAGCGTCTGGATTCAGTATAATCTTTCCACTTTTTGTGTGTACATATATTGCAATACTGGATAAAGCACCACTTATTTTTCACTGGGTTTCTAACAAAATAGTTAATATATAGGACAGTGTTGAGAAAGATACATATATGATACTGGCTCCCCGCGGTAATCAAATTTAACAATACTGCAGCTTATACAGAAAAATAATTTTCTGCTTACGTAATGTACTCTTTGGTCCTCCTCATGATGTGCAGAGTGAGGGGGTTAATCCCTGCAGGAAGTTTCTCTTCTGCCTGGATTAAAGGGATCTCTTCCCCAGTGTCCAAATTCTTGATCATCACACTGGCCAGGATTTCCTGTTTTAAGATAACACACGAGTACACATTTTGTGCACAGAAGTTTGGTGGACGGAATGTGCAAGAGGTTGGGTTATGGCTTGGATTCAAGCTGACTAAAGGCAATAATAACAAACAGAGTGACTCTTACTTCATCTGTCAGTTCTCTACCAGAGTTGGAACGTGGACGCTGAGGGCCTGGAGTTTGTCCTCCACTCTGAGACGCCTGTTCATCCTCATTTTCCTGATAAACAAAATGCAAGCAATGGCCCGATAGATAAGCAAACTGCTAAACCATATATAGTTTAAATTTTGAGCATTTCTGGATGAAAAAGAGGTCAGGTGCACAGCCTCACTGACCTGTGCTGTCACCACTTTGTCCCCACTGGTGGCACTGGCCAGATCCAAGGAATGCTGCAGCTCTTTGGTTAGACTCCTCACTGTGCTGCTAGGAGACACCAGGCCGGAGGGCTCCAGAGCATCGCCGCTGACTGCAGACACTGGACAATCATACAACAGAACACAACAGTTCATCAGAAAAACAGGTCAACTATTCTGTCTGCTTTGCATATGTATGCAGTGGTTTGACATTGTAGTTTTGTTAGAACCGCTATCAATTATAGGCTATTACATGGGATGTGAGATAACGGCATAACCCCTAAAATACTTGACTTTCTAGTATGAGATCAGTGGTGTTTTTCAGTGTTCTTCACACACACACACTGTTGCTCTAAAGGCTGTACTTTACAGCAGTGTCTTTGAGAAAGTTACTAATCCAGTGATGGCGAAGATTGAATTCACACACTTTGTGGATCAATGTAACATTTATCAACTTTAGTGCTATTAACTGTGAACTGGTTTCTCTACCTTCCAGTCCAATTGGCCTCAGACACTCCTGAGACTTCTTGGAAGGTAGAGTCTGCCAAGACGGCGGAGGCGGTCTTGGTGGAGGACCTCCGCTGGGAGGGGGTGGGCGTGAGGGAGGAGGCTTCTTGGTGCTTGCTACAATGTCCGGTTCCACTGTGAATTGCCGTGGGGGTTTTGTAGGCCCAGAGTCCGAGTCAGCCGACCTGTCTGTGTATGGGACCTGGTCTAAGATATCTGCAGGTCTCTGCCCCTGCTCCCCTCCTGCAACCACAGCAGCCCCATCAGGCTGACTCAGTCCTACGGTTCTGGTGATGTCTGGGGGCTGAACACCTTCTTGTGACCCGAATGATGGCCCTGGGAGATCTGTGGGTTCAGCGGCAGGTATAGAGCATGCTCCGTTTGTTGCTGCATTTTCCTGTTGTTCCTCTGGCCGCTCGACAAGCTGATGTTCAACAGCTGGCGCTGCTGGCTCCACAGGAACTTCCTGAGCATTATTCTCAACCTTTGGCTCCGGTTCTTCTCTTACATCAACATGTAGCTGATCTAATAGCTGAGCCACCTCACCAACATCACCAACACTTCCCTTCTGACTCTCCTCAATGATGCTATCAATGATCTATGAGGAAGAGAAAATAACCGTTAGTTAATTTTACAATACTTTACAGCACTTGTGATGCAAGTTCCCATGTCCAGCTCA
>CAKAKR010017091.1:5129-28132 GCA_916700685.1 Adelosebastes latens
ATGATACCAGTATCTTCACTCTAGCTTTAAAACTGAGCCGCTACAACCTAAAAATCACAAGTTGCATTAATGCGTTAAAGAAATTAGTGGCGTTAAAATGAATTTGCGTTAACACGTTATCCTGTTAACTTTGACAGCCCTAGTAAATGCTGATTGGGGAAGTTGGAAGAGTTACTAACTCTCCTGCTGATTTCAACACAGGTTTGTTGTTTATCAGGAGAAACAGGGTGCGTCCCCTCAGGTTTAGTAGCGCCACGCTGTTAAGTGCTTTTTTTTCTGCCGTGTCTCCGGTCAAACAAATTGAAACATGATCCAGCGTGCGTATGTGTCATTGCGGAACTGTCGGAGAGCACAAATAAGAGGAATCGATAGTCACGGAGGCATGAGATGCCAAGAAAGCGGACAACTACGGCTCTCTATTCCATCACTAGCGTTTTCCCTGCCTGCCAAAGTGGAGGATGTCCTGATGATTTCACCCGCCACTGACAACAATGTGTTTGGTTTGTCCGTTCTGGGCTACTGTAGAAACATGGAGGACTCCGTGAAGAGGACCCGCTCCATATGTAGATATAAACGGCTCATTCTAAGTTAAGGAAAACACAACGATTCTTATTATCAGGGGATTAAACACTAAAGAAAACATACTAATTAATATTGTATTCCATTTCTGCCAATAGATCCCCCTGAATGTTACACACTGCTTCTTTAATAAACTGAAACATGAATATAGACCTCTATGATTAGGATCACTCATCAGACTATTTTTGAGGCTGCAGAAATTAATGTATTATGTGGTCAATAGCAAGAAGGAAAAATGTTCCTGTCACTTACACTCACATTTCACGAATAATGCAAAGCTGTATTTATGAAAAAAGTTTATTCATACGACTTTCATAAAAAAAAAAAAAGAAGCTAAAATATATACATGTATGGGTAATCCAATAACTGTGTAGAACATGTCAGTTATTTCTATTAAAGCATACCATAAAGTGAGCCGGGGAGAGCTGAACCCTTACAGCCGTAGAGTTGTTAAGAGACTGTGAAGGGAGCTGTTTGAACAGATGCGAGGCGGAGTGAGTCAAGAATCTGTTGTGAACAATCATCCAAAGATTAAGGACGTTAAAAGCCATCGCGGGGCTTTGTTTTGACAAGCTAAAAATGTTCCTCAAGCCTAATATTTACAGCAGACAAGCATCTTCGCACTAGACACTAGAGACCGCTGGATGAGCTCCGTAAGTGCTTTGCATCAATTTAGCCAGCTAATGTCCAAGTTGGATTGTGAGCCGTTCTCTTGTCATCGAATGCCATAAATAAGGCGGATTCTAATGTGTTTCTGTGTTGCCTTCCTCTCTGTTATTGTAAGCGTTGTTGGATCTAATGATAGAGAGAGAGGCCCAGCTGGCCCTATCAGCCGAGGCTCCCAATCTAAACACAATGACATAGTGCAGGTGTCCGCCGCCCCCCCGCCCGGCACCTCGGTGGAAAACATTAGATCGGAGCAGAGCTTCCTTTATAGCTTTTAAATGGAGGCGCGGGGTCAAGGGCTCCCATCCAAGGCCCCCCCGATCGATACCCTGACCCCCCCCCCCCAACAGTCAGCGCGCTCCGGCCCGGAACAGAGAGAGAGAGGTGTAAACCAGACGCTGACCGATGACCCTCCTGCCAAACTACCTGCACCTACAAAGGAAGCCTCTGATGGATGGCGGTCGCAGATTGCTCCGGTCGCATGTTTGTATATAACAAGTCCCCCCCCAGCTGCTTCTCGCCTTCTTAGTACACAGTAACCTCCCTCTGAGGGGGTTTCTAGTTCCAACAAGTTCAAACCTACACGGGACTTGTTTGAATTAATGCAAAAGCAACCCACATAGCCGTATCCCAAACTATGAACCAACAGAAATTCAAACTGTGTTGTCCATTCAGCGGGCCTCTGCTGCCTCGTTCTTAAGCTACGTTCACACTACCAGCCACAAAAGCAACAGAACGGCCGGCGTGGCCCAGCTACGTTGTCACAGAGTCGCCGTTGAAGAGTTGCTCAAGCTCTTGTTGACGTAGTTATGTCATTAAATAGAACTGGCTAACAGCATTTGTTTAGACCAGGGGTTCTCAAACCTTTTGGGAACAAAAGGGATCCTTTACAGGAGAGAAAATGTCCAAGAACCCCCTCACCGTAAACCGATTAAACATAATGCTTACTACCATTTGTAGTCTTAGATTTCATTGGAACAACAACAAATCTGTGTTGAAATCAGCAGTATGAGAGCTAGTTAGCGTTATAGTTAGCTCTGTGCAGGACTGTGCTGCTTACCGACTGCTAACAGCTAACGTTAACCAGCTCTCATCCTGCCGATTTCAACACGGGAGGTTCCATTGACTTACATTATGATGCGTTCAGGCTCTTTTCAATAAAAGTGAATACTGGGCAAATGTAAATTCTAACGTTAACATGTGTTCAGATATAATCTTGTAAACGTCAGAGCTCTTAAAGCAGCCGCCTCCTCCCGTCGTACTGGAATTAATAAGCGCTGATTTGTATAAAATGCTCGGTTGCTTCTCAGTTACTGCAGACGGAGAGAGCTTCAGGTCGGCCTTCATGAGTAACGGCCTGCTGATACTGTAGAAACTCACAGTTTTGCCAAATGGCACAGCAAAGTGTGACAGATTGCATCTTATTAAGGGAACTCGCTGAAAGGTTGTGGAAAGGAAAATATGGAGACATAAGTGAGAAAATGATTTTTTTCATTAAAACATTTTTCATTAACCCTCTAATGTTTCCACCACAGAAACGAGGCCGTTGCTGCTCCGACGTTGAAAGTTGTTAATGTTCATTCAAGATGGCCGAGCGGCATTTCCATATAATAAATCCAGTCAGGTTTGGCTCTGCCTCATCAGGTTTCACCAAACGCATCGTGGCGTAATTCATCAGAAATTCATACCTTTCAATAAGACATTTGTCACCATCTGTCAAAGTCATAAAGCTGAGACATTTTCCACGTCTTCAGCTCCAACACCAGAAGGATCACAACTCAAATGAAGGAGGGTAGTCAACTAAATGTAAAAAGAATGTAACTAAGTACATTTACTTAAAGGGACTGTTTGTAATTTCTTCCACGTATAAATCATTGCTGGTCGGTGTCTCATGCGCGCTCGCGTGTGTCTACGCTGTTCAGACTCAGACTCCAACACAAACTACAGTGAAGCACCAAAACCTCTTGCTTGTATCTAGTGAAGCCCGTCTGTTAAACAGTGTTGGCCGCGGTCGGAGGACGCGGGGGAGACCGTAGCTTTGGTCTCCAGGACCGGAGTCTCTGCTGTACTCTGCTGTACTCTGCTCCTCTGCCTGCCTTCACTCACACACCGCGCTCCTTCTCTCTCAACCTCTCACGTGCATGCTTGCACACTCCACACTGCAGAAGAGTTAGTTTAGCTCTGAGAATATCTAGTGAATGTACAGTGGACGTTTGTGCAGAAATAACTGCTGCAGCTCCTCCAGACCAACAGAGGTTTCCCGTGTCTTGTGAAGTGACGGGGCTCCGCAGAGAGAAACGTTATCGTCTCCGACCAAATCTCCGGTGTCTCCCCTGTTCCCTCCGGCCGCGGTCGGGAGGCTGAGGCAGGAAAAGCCAACACTAGGATCAGCATTGATTCATGGAGAGACCTTCGTCTGGTCAGCTAACATTACTGCCAAGCAGCTGAAATATAGAGTGATATTGTGGTTTTAGCTGACGTGTGTCGCCTCACTGTGTTGAGCGATGCTCCTTCATGTCTATGTAGAGCGAGCACAAGCGCCAGCAACAGGACGCTGACTTTTGTTGACTTAACGGCCACAGGTGAAGCTGTTAACAAGACATTTCTGATTCTTACATAGAGTCCCTGTAAGTACTGAACTTCAGTTCAATTTTGAAGTACTTGTAGAGTATAGTTAAAATCAGCTCCTCCTTGACTAGCTGCAACATTAAATTTCTGCTTTACACGGTTAATTGTAATAATACATTACCATAATATATACATAAAGCACTCTGAAAGGGACCGATCCGATGCATAGAGTCCTTTTAATACTTTAAGTGCATTTTGCCAATATACCTCTGCACTTTTACATAAAGCTACTACCACAGACTGGTATTTGGTCGTTGCCATGTTGGTCTTTTGCAACCAGCAGTGACACGAGAAGGTGGAGCTAAGTACAACCTAACGCTAAATAAATTAAATTTTGAGGCAACCAAAAAGGTTATAATTAACTCTGATGAAGTGAAAACACACTGTGAAAGGGTTAAAGTTGTAAGAAGAAAACACGGATAACTCCCAGACCGGACAACGCCGTGGCAGCGACCTGTCAATCACCAGGTAGCCCCGCCCTAAAGCATCCCCTGCTTTATGGTCTATCTGACTCTTAATGGGACCATCATTTACTAAATGAACATCATGCTGTATTGAAGAAGACTTGAAACTAGAGATTGAGACCATAAACTCATGTTTACAATGTTTACTGAGGGAATAAATCAAGAGAGAAGTAGACTCATTTACTCAGAGACTTCTATAGGACCAGAGGAGTCGCCCCCTGCTGGCTGGTAGACAGGATGCAGGTTTAAGACTCTTCAGCGTTGACTTCACTCTTCAGACTCTGGAGGTTGCCGCCTGGTTACTACGAGGAACTTTAATCTTGTGTTGATTTTGGCGGTCCTTGTGGACAAAAGTCCTTTTAGAAAACCTCTCATATTACTGCAGCAGGATCTGACAGTCTGCCCCGCTCAGTCCTGGTTCTGGTTCTCTCGTGCCTCCCTTCCCTCCAGCGGGACCAGCAATACGGCCTGGACCTCCAACAGCGTAGTGTCGGTGTTGGCTCCCAGCGGGGCACTCTACATCTCCCGCCGGAGCTCCGACTGCAGAGTAAGGGGGCGGCGAAGCCGGATCTGGGTCTGTCCGCGGTGGGCTGATCGCCGCCGGAGGCCCCGCTGGAGTTCCTGATGAACATGCATGATTTCGTCTGATTTGGTCAGAATCCGACCCGGTGGCACCGATCACAAGCATTAAGAATAACTGTATAGAAATAGCCAAATAGCCAATCTTCTCTCTGATGGTGTCGTTTACTGATGTAGGTCCTATAGAGACATCAGTGTTAAACTGAGACTGTTTCATAACCAGTTAAAAGTTCCTCACAGTAACTTTGAATAAAGGATCTGAATACTTGCTCCACCACTGATTAATATATACAGAAATTATCAATAATAATTGTGACACTGCATTTTTAAACTGAAAATAACTGCACTGTGAAAGAAAATATATGGTCATGTGTGTTCAGAGTCTCAGTTTAGTGTTTTAGTGTAATCACGTCACTGTTCATGCTTCAGTATTTTCTGCAGAATGCCACTTTGTTAATCACAATAATGGAATAAATATCAGGCTCCAGTCTGTAAAACAAAAGGCCACACACAGATCTGAGGCATACTTTGTGTCTGAAACAATATGTTTTGTCTTCCACACTAATCACCACCGTGATCTCTTTGTAATTGTAATTCTGAGCTTCGCAGTCATCGGGAACCAAATGTAATATTTCACAGAGATGTTATGATAGCCTAATTCCTCCGGTCCGCCCTCGGCCTGTGAAACGCAGCATAAACTGACATGCTGGTGAACAAACAGCGGAGAAAACGGCAGGTGTTAAAACAGTACGGTGAGCGTGGGGTAACTCTGACATGTTTTTGTTTCATTAACGCTGAATTAATCCATCTGAGCGTCCAGTACACCTGCGCTGTGAACACGGACACGTTCCTCTCTACTGCAGCATTCCTCAGTGACAGCTCGGCTCGTCACGCCTCTCCTTCTCCACCTCCCCACCTGTGGTAGTCACAACAACCCCCCCACGCCTCTCCATCCTAACACCCACCGCCGCCTGACTCAACCGTGTTGTTTTGACAGACAGGGTGGAAAAAACAGCTGCTGGAAGTGTACGGCGAAGCTTCAACCGGCCCACGTAGAAAGGTCGCTGGAGTGTTGGCTGACACAATCAAAATGCAATCCATTAAGAGCTCTGGATGATGGCAGCGGCAGCCTGTAACTCAGCAGCTCTGTTAATGGCCCGTCTTAATGTTCACTGTTAGCTGATGTCATGGCACGCCGGTTGAGCCTGAATACATAAGTAGGAATGTGTTTCTGTCGTGACACGCAGCGATTACAGCGAACGGGATCGTCGTTTTATTATCACGTCTCAATGACTCACTTGAATGAGCCTCATAAGGTTTGAAGTGAGAAGTGATAGCCGGGATGAATAGACTGGCACCTCTAAGTGTTTCTACATCAGTCTGGAGCTTAAACTCAGCTCTATTCACAGATTGAACAAGAAGAATGGAATTATTGGTGTATAGTTATAAAAGTATAAAGAGCTGTAAAAGTAAAAAGACTTACATACTCAAAAAAAAACATAATGTTGTTTCCCATGGCCATGAGGTGGAGTAGGAGGAATATAATAAATTGAATGTCATGAAATATAATATATTCATTATTCAGTCAATGCTTACAAACCTTAAAGGCGCTAAATTAGAAATTTAGAGCGTATCAGCTACCTCCAGCAGGCTCTCAACATGGCGATGTCTGAGCTGGTGGCTAACAGCTAAAGGTGCTAACAGTAACTGTTAACCTGAGGGGAACTGGAGGGGGGTGGGGTGGATTATCAGCTGTAACTTCCATATGAGCGCAGTGTAGAGCGGCGGCTGTGAGCTAGCCAGTGGGGCATGTTAACTAGGGATGTGCATTACAAGCACAAATATTATTAGAAAATCACAGGGAATTATTCGATTATTATTCAAACAACATGTAGCATCGGCACATTTTCCCATCTAACTCTGTGGATTAAGAGTTTTTTTCAACCATATAGTTGGAACAGAGGAAGAGGCCGGTGGAAAGACAAACCAAGACGGTTCTGGTGAGTTTTATTTAGTTTCTGTCGGGTTTGAATGACGATATGCTCTGCTGCTGGAACAGCCGATCTACCTGCTGAAACTACGAGGGGCGCGGCGCCGCTTGCACGTGAACACGACGTTGGGGTGCGCTCGCGGCGGTGCGGGGGGTCTGCTCGGGGAGGGTGGTCCGGTGCCAACGGGCCTGGCCAGCCATTCAGAACCTTAAACCATGAGTGCGGCCGCCCGCCGTGCGCCTCCGGGTACCCAACTGTCCTCCCATGAACACGGGGGTTTGAGCGGCACACACACACACACACACACACCCCTGCGATGATAGAATAGAGCCAAACTGAACGTGCCACACACGTTTTACCGGTAGTAACGTTACTACCAGGCAGCGCCTGCAACGGTTAATAGAAGGGAAATATGTATGTTTTAAGATGGGACGAATAGTTGCATAAACTATTTGATTTTTTATAATTAACGACTATTTGAAAAATCTAAAATCGTAACCCATCACTATTGTTAACATGCACTTGTTCTGAGAGATAACTAGACTTCTGCTCCTCCTCATGGCTCTGTTTTTAGGCTTTAGGAAATCTAGCCCGTGACGGGAGACTTTGACCAATCACAGGTCATTTCAGAGAGAGAGCGTTCCTATTGGCTGTGCTCCGGTCATGTGACCGGCGTTTGGCGTTCCTTCACCAGATCTCAACATGGCGGCGGCGTCAAAACTTTAGCATGTTACAGCTAAACAGTACACTACAAGATGATTCTGAGAACATCTGAGGAGAGAAATAGGCATTAATGTAACTGAATATTGATTCATATTTGATCAGCGCTGCCTAGTTTGACCGTTTGGTCGGAGTTCAGAGTGATTGACAGCTGGCTCTCATAGACGGCAGCTGGACAGCAGACCTCAGATCAGCTCTGACTGCTTGTTCTCCTCCGGTCTGTGAAATCTTGTAGATGCCGTTAGGAGCACCAGAGGACACCGGAGGACACAGAGGAACATGATTTTTTTCAGGTTACCCGTTTCATGTACTACTGTCACGATATAGCGACCGTTTTATAAAAATAACTTTTTTTAATCATATTTGCTCTGATCTCGCCTACTTCAGCTTTAAATATGTTTCTGAGGCATTATCTAAAGCTAACTTTTGTTGAATTTAGGAGAAATCTACAGACGCAAAGAGACAATTTAGTAAAATAAACACCTAAATGTGTATTTTAGATGTTTTTTTCCACTAGTCTGAAAGAACACGTTATGGAAGCTAAATAGCCCAAAATCTCAAAACTGATCAGTGCATGAAATATAATGTTTTTGCCTGTAGTGTCTCACTCAGTCCTTCCAATTATATTTATGCTCTAAGTAAATGAGAAAACAATTGCATCGTTATATTGTAAAAATAGGGCCATGTGAAAATTAGGTGGTTAAATTAGAGAATCTGTTGCACAAACAGCTTCTCAGCCTCGGTACGGAGAGTGAACGCAGCCTAATGTGTTGCTTCCAAAGAAAGATGCACATTAGTTGGAAGTAAGCGCTCCCTATGTGTGTGTCATGTGTTATTGAGTCAGTATCGTAGCAATGAGGCCTATTTGGCTTTGGGAGGTTGAGTCGTGGCGGCTGAGTGACGTGAACCCTCGTTGGCCTCTCTCAGAGAGGACATGCTGATTAGGTAATCACCTGTGTACACAAAGCTGGAGCGCTCCTCTCCCTCCAGATCCTCTCTGACAGACGTGAGCAGACGACACGGTTCTGCTTTCACACCCCTTTTCATCACACGCTGGATAATAGCTTTGCTGCAGCCGGCGAGATGGTAAAACATATTTACCGTTTCAACAGACAGTCACCAGGTGAGGTCTGGCCCGCTCTGTTGTACAATCAGAGAGAAAAAAGGAAATGATGAAAAGTTAATCTTTTAATGCAACTCAGGTAGAGGCTTATTACCGGCTCAGCTCTGGATCCTCAACCTGAATGAGCTCTTACTCTGCACCTACACGACAGGATTATTATAAATATATTATTTATACTTTATAAAAAGTTACATTTTCTTGAATTCATTATTATTCACTTGGTTCAGTTATTTGAGGGCAGGTCCATTATTTTAGTTTTTCCTCATGTAATCAAATCCAAACATTAAAATGTTGGTTGAAGTACGTATGTTTTAGCATCAAAAAAATATTTTCCCTTCAAGCCCTTCTAAAGCACTTCTAAAAGGTTTTTCCCACGTGACCAGGTCACAGGTTTCTGCATGATGACGCTGCTACATGTACAGTATATATACATCCTTATAGTCGTGTATTAATACAGTAACTTAGATGGCGGTCGGCGTGCTAAGTCTGGAGAATCAGACAGGAGTACCAGCAGGAAGCTCAGCAACGTGCTGCTGTGGACGCCACGTTAGTTCAGATCAGAAAGTCACACAATAACACAAACTAACTAACTGGGTGATGCAGCGGTAGACCAGCTACTCCTGTGTTCTGAGAGGTAAAATCATTGTTTTTGTGAATGGAGTCTGGTGGCTTTGAAGAGAGAGATATAACGGCTTCAGTTCCCCGTCAGAAAGGGCTGTCTGATGGCGAGGTAAAGCGGTGAAAATATTCTAAACATAGCGTAAACTTAAAGGTCCAGTGTGTAGGATCTGGTGGTATCTAGCGGTGAGGCCAGTTCATAGAGTGTGTATGTACGTGGGAAGTGAGTGGTGAAGCATGAGAGAGAGAGCGACGGCGACGGGAGCGAGTAACGTTATCGACTCCGGCCCAAGCAGGAAAAGTTAACAGAGTTTGGTTTGTCCGTTCTGGGCCACTGTAGAAACATGGCGGTGCAACATGGTGGACTCCGTGGAGAGTAGGGATACACCGATACTGATACCGGATCAGATATCAGGCCGATGCTGACTCAAATAGCTGGATCGGATATCGGTGACAATGGGGCCGCTCAGCTCTATGTTTATATACCATAAACATTATAGATTTGAATTGTAATTCCTATTAATTTTGAAGATTTTTTTGCCAAGTTGCTGGTGTACAATTTATTATTTTAATAAGAAATAACAATTCAGTCAATGTATATCTGTCTATTTATTTGTTACATTTAGTTTTCCACAGTTAGTAATGCGATGTTTAAGTCCAGCCTGATGTTGTCTTACACATAACAGAATGATCCCAGTCACTTCCACACAGTGAGGCATACAGCTCATTAATTAAATACTGGTATCAGATCAGTACTCGGTATCCGCCGATACCCAAAGCCAAAGTATTGCTATCGGTATCGAGACTGAAAAAGTTGGATCGGTGCATCTCTAGCTCCCTCTGTAGATATAAACGGCTCATTCTAAGGTAACAAAAACACAACGATTGTAATTATCAGGTGATTATACACTAAAGAAAACAGTTATTATTATTATTATATTCCATTTCTGCCAATAGATCCCCTTGACTGTTACACACTGTAACGCTTTACCTCACCATCAGACAGCCCTTTCTGACGGGGAACCGAAGCAGTTATATCACTCTCTTCAAAGCCACCAGACTCCGTTCACAAAAACAGTAATTTTACGTCACAGAACACAGGAGTATACATTCAACCCCACTTCAAAATATCCTCACTAACCTTTTCAGTTATTTCCAAACTTAGCACAGCTAACGTTGATTCAGCTAGTGCTAGCGTTCACATTATTAATAACCTTATTGATCAGCTTACTGTGGTAACCTATAGGGATGCTCATTTTTAAACATTTTCTTAACTGATAACCGACCCTCGTTAACCGATTATTAACTGTTAACCGACAAGATTTGTGCCTCTCATGCAGCGGTGTACCAGCTGCAGGGGCACAACAGATATTCGTTGACGGGAGTCCCCAGTTCACCGTCCGGGAGCGTTAACTTAGCAGCTACGATGCTGCGTGTAGTGTCGCGGCATGCAGCCACTTTCCCAGTAAGAGTCTCCACCGCACATTTAGTTTAGTTTAGCAGGTTGTCAGCTGTGTGTCTGCCCGGATTAACTTTAGCGAGTGTCCAACAAACAGTGTGTGTTTGTGCTACGTTAGCAGCTCTAGCATTGCCGGAGGCTTCGTGCTCGCCGCCGTACACGTAACTTTAGCGAGTTTCCAACAGACCGTGTGTGTGTGTTGGCGGTGAGTGTGAGGTTGTTGGTGGCGTTCTAGCTGTGAACGTAGGTGTAGCAGTGTGTGTACAGTTTATTTGTCGGTGAATAAATGCTACGAAACTACAACATTTTAACCGATTGACGCTATCGGTTAAAATGTTGTAGCTTAATGTTGGTTAACGGTTAAACGGTTAATTATGGACATCCCTAGTAACCTACATCACTGCTGTTTGCTAACGGCTGAGTGGACGTTTCCATCTGAGAAACACACTCAACAGCTTCTTTGTCACCGTTGCAACAAACTGCTGTACACAAATGTTATCTCAGGGCACACGCTGCCTGCGTCGCCGATTCATGAAAACTCTGTCCTAATTAGCTAAGCGGCGCTAACAGATGAGTTGGTCCAGTAAGGAGAGAAGGGCCCGGGTGGACCGGCTGGCCTCGGCGGAGGCCTGATGTGGCTCAGACCTGTCAGTGCTCAGCAAATTGATTCAGTGGCACGCTCCGCGCTGAATACAAGAGCAGTGGGTGGGGGGGCAGCGAGAGACTAGCGGTCCATTCATTAATCACTGAGGTAAACAGGCCATCCAGTGACACCTGGTCGGGTTAATGCCCGGGACCCCGGAGTAATTACCACCCCCCCCCTCCCCGGCCGGCCCCGGCCAGCCACTCACATGAAAGCTTGTGATTATAAAGGAAATGGGAATTAGCAGAAACATTTCAGAAAGGCGGTCTTCACTTCACTGCAAGAGAAGAGGGAGGAGGAAAAAAGAGAAGTTGGTGGAGATGTGGGCTGATTGGACTTTTCCCCACGGGGCATTGGGGGGGTTGGTGGGGGGGGGGCAGGGGTCAGGCCCACACCAAATTAGTAGTGTCTGTTATTTGAAACCAAAATAAAGCAGGAGCAGCAGTAAATGATTTCCCCCCCCAATGCTGGAGAGCCTTTCTGGGCTCTCTGTTGAAATTACCGAGAGGCCACGTCGCAATTAGTGGTTTGTTTCTTTTAGACTGAAATATGGCCATAATTCATAGCTTTCAACCCGCTCCATCGGGAAGATGTATTGGCTGGCCAAACTGAGGAGGTAATTGTAACACATGATATGGCAATTTGTTACCCAAGCAGCAAGTACACAAGGTATTTGCTATGGACATGTAGAGGCTATATAATACTGAGTCGGTATTCTGAGGGAATAAAAGCCATTTGTTTTCCAATAGGATGTAATTGAAAACTGCCTGCTGGAGTTATTACACGTCTATTCATTAGAGAGGTATGAGGCCGAACACGCCGGTGTGTTGCTCAGTTTGTAATGCTTCCAGTTAGTGTCTTTAATGTCAGAATGAGCTTGGACGGATCATAGCTTACATTTCCTCTTTAAGTGAATGTTCTCCAGAGCTCTGGCGAAGGCCTTCGTCCTCGCCAACGCTTTGTTTTCTGTTGGTTTCAGTTACTCCGTGTTTACAATAGCAAGCATGAAACATTATTTGATAATTGTGGATGTTTTCCTGCACGCTCGGCGTCCTCCATCCAGGTCCTTTTGTTTCCTGGAGATTAGCGAGCTAATCTTCTCGCAATGACTCATTACGCTCTGTATGTAATAATTACTGTGTGAAGTAATGATCTGAAATACAAAGTGTTTCCACTCATAATGACTCTTTCATTTTCCAGAATGTTGACCTGGCTCGGCTCGGCAGCGCTCGAGTCTTTTGCCAAAGTGGATGCAGAACATTAAACCTCTTTTTCCTCCTTTTTTTTTTTTTTCTTCCTCCCCCCCCCCCCCTCGCCCGTCACAACATTTACAGTAAGACTTCATACTTCCCCAGTGATTGTACAGAGTTCAGAGTTTCACTCCGTTTCTGGGCAGAGACCACAATGGAAGTGAGTGTGTGGCTTTAACGCAGCTTCATATCGAGATATGATGTTGTAATAACCTGCAGATTAACGAGTAAAGTATAGTGTCGGCGTAGCGGCCGGCGCTGTAGCTGGATTTCTCTGCAGTCCTCCACCAGCACCAGAGGGGCTATTACACAAGTCCCTTAATGACACTTAATGATTTAATTGTGCAGAAATCATGGAAACAAAGTGATACACAGCTTACTCATGTTGACATTTAGCAGACCCAAATCCATGTGTTCTCTCTCGCTGAAGGAAGGGAGGAACTCCCCCCGCCGCTCCGTTGCTCCCTCTCATCTATCTGCTGACATTTCCACAGACGTTTAAAATCAAACCTGTTTCTTTCATGACGGTTCGTATGAACCATTACAAAAAGTTATTCCTCATTTTTCGTGCGTTCTCCTGCGAATGTCCAGCAACACGTGTCAATTTTCGTCTTCACAGGAAACTACTAGATTTAGGCAACAAAACTACTTGGTTAGGTTTAGGAAAAGATCGTAGTTTGGGGTTAAAATAACTACGGAAGTGGCGCTACTTAAAGCCCCCCTCCAGCCAGTTTTACTTCCTGTTTTTTGGTTAACGTTCTTTCTCAAGATTCAAGATTCAAGAGTTTTATTTGCCATTTGCACCAACAGTACATCCTTTATTTCTCTAACGGGACTTTTCTCTGGTTTTCTTTCGGGCTGAATGTTGTGCGTCCCGTCGTTCGGACCTGTTAGAGGCCCACAAACCTCCGGTATCGGCTGCTTTCCGTTAATTTATCTCCAGCAGGAGGAGGCGGTAAAGAAGAGAGCGAGTGAGAGAGACAGTCAGTGTGTTGTGTTCATTCTGCCGGTGGGATTTTGTGTAATTCACTGCGTTGATTTCACCCGTTCACCCCACACACAAACACCATTATGAAAATAAACACACTAGAGTAATGTGGAGGAAACTAAACAATAAAATGAAACCCTCAGGTAGCTGATGCAACAAGTTGGTCTGCTAACTACATCGAGCTAACTAGAAAGACAAACTAACAGATAAACAGATTTATCGGTTTGCTGCTCAAACGAGCATGAGTGCGCCTGCAGCTTGGAGGATGACCTTTGACCTGCAGCTTCAACTATAGTCATATTCTCATTTTAGCATCAACCTTCTTTTTTTAACTTTGAGCACAAAATTAAGTTATTTGTCAACAGAAAAAAAAAATTGGTGAACAGTGTTGCTAAACAACTTCGTCAGGAAACGACTAAAAATAAATATGAAATATCATAGAAATGCCAAAATACACTGGAAGGGAGCTTTAAGTATGGAAGTCACGTGACAAATAAGTCAACGTCTGGGTTAAAATAACTACGGAAGTGGCGTTACTTAAGTACGGAAGTTGACAAAATAAATCAACTTTGACTTGTGGTTTCACACGGGACACAGACAGCGGTCTCCTGGGACAAAGTCCGGTGTTTTTCCGACCTCCTCCCTACACAGCGTTTGTCGTTCTTTATACTTCCATTATGATTACGTGGATTAAATACCCATTCATTTTGTGGGATATATACAAGTAACAGTGCATTACTTTTTGTAGGTAAAGCTACGAACGGTGTACGAGAACATCCTGCTTGGGTAGTATATGTTTCTAGAATGAAGAATAGGTGTCCCTGGCCTTCCCCACACTGGAAACCTTTCTGTAATAACTCCTCAAAGTGAAAGCCAAAGCTGTCTAATTAGAAGATTTTAACCATAATATGATATTTAGAACATTATTACTCCCATTTATGTTGTCACTGAGCTTAGCCTCTTCCTGCACGCTCCACTTGCCTCTGCTGGTCTACGTAAGATGTTCAAGAACTCTGGATTTGTCAGACGAATCGTCCCAAAGCAGAACTGGTTGAAATGGTGAGCAGATTAGCAATTAATCGCATCATTGAAATTCTTAAGGATGAGAGTGCTCTCTCACTGTGGCACGCTAATGTCTTCAGAGAAACATCTGCCTGGCTGCCGCCCAGCCATTGATAAATGGAAAACTACACTTAACATCCTCAATCGACGCACACTTCTTTTTTTCCCTCTTCTTCTTCTTCTTCTTCTTCTGGAAATGGGAAAGTTTACAAGTGCTCCGCAATAAATGAGCCCTCAAGTGCACTTAAAGTGACAGCAAGTGTGGATTTAAATGTCTGTGCTACTCTGAGCTGCTGAAGATCTACACACAGCAACTGTAGCTTGAGCTCAGACCGAGGCCTTAATGGGGGAGCTAAATCCTCGATCTGGACCAGTATCAACAGCCCAGTATCAACAAATGGCTTTTTAAATTCAGACCCTACTGAGAAGCTGCTGTGGTAAATATGTTGTCAGGGTAAAGCTGAAAAGGACAGGTGATTGAGTAGAACAGCATTACTGACCGACAGGTTACAGTGATGTTATTACTGTTTTCAGTGAAGGTGGCAAATGATGCTCATTAAAACCTCAGCAGCCATTATCTGCCCACACACCAGTGGGACCACTTCAAGTTAGTGAGTGTCAGAATGTTCCATACCAGCAAACATGTGACGTCAGGAAGACGTTTAGATCATGTCTGTATTACGTCCGTCAGTCCAGACCCACTTTTGTATGTCTGTGGACGTGCAAAATGGGTTCAATATGTAGACGTCTGACTAGGACCCTTTTTGGACGTCTGTGGACGTGCGACTCAGGTTGACATCAATAGTTGAAGTATAGTTGAACGTTAAAAAGACGTTTAAAAAAGACCTCGCAAAAACTTTCATTCTGGCTCCTCAGTGGACGTACAAACGCTAGCGTTAGCATCTGTTTTCCCTCCAGAATGTAAAGGTCAAAGATATTTGGCTCGGTATGGAGGATATACTGTAAATTTACGGAATTTTCCATTTTAGGATTAACAGTAGTGTCCGTGATCATGCAGCCCTGATTCTAAACGTTGACTTATTTGTCACGTAACTTCTGTAATTACGTAACACCACTTCCGGTGTTATTTTATTTTATTTTATTAGGAGTGAAGGAGGACTATAGGAGGCCTCGTGGCTATGAACTGTAGTGTGTGATACAGAGGGTCAGGGGACAGGGGGGGGGGGGGGACATGGACAGAGAAGTAGAAGTAGTGGTCAGAGCTCAGCGGCCATGAGAAGCTCTCTGTGTGTCTGCTGAACAGACGGGGGGTCTGGTGGAGCTTTGACGTCTCTAGAAGCATATTTATGGCCCTTTGAGAGAGTCGCTGTGTGGGTACCTGTGTTGGACTTAGTTGAAAGCCCGGTGCAACGCATACAGTCGCTAAAAGGCGACTCCGTGCATCCGAGGGGGCACTTACCAAACTGTGGTATTTGACGAGTTGGGAGTGAGAACAGGTTGTATTTTCAGCCCGAAGCTAACATGCTAACAGGTCTTGTACCTGTTTTGAACAAAACTGATCAGAGAAGAACAAAAGTCTTTTCAAATGGTGCTTATTTTTGCTTTTGCAACCCACATAATCAGAATATAACTCCCTGAAAAAAACTCCATTTTCACCATAGAGCTTGCAACACTTCAGCTCTGTGCGCTCCCAGGGTGTCTCTAGTTGCTTTTGGCCAACTCAACCAGCAAAATAAACTTGGAGGAATTCCCTCCGGTAAACTGAGCCGCTGTGAGTCGAGTCACAGAGGTTAAGGCCTCTGGCTGGTACACATGGTCGGGGCTAAAGCATGCAGCGGTCACAGAGCTGCTAATAGACTCCGATCTAAGACACTAATAATGTACAAAATCTCCACTGTAGGCTTCTTTGAATAATACAGCTCAGTCTGCACTTATTGGTCCCACTTTCTGAGGCTACATGTGCTCATAATGAGTTCATAGGAACTGATGATTCAGCTATTTTTAAGTGTTTTAACATGCAAAATCACTTTAGCATCAGGAAGAAGTTTTTTCTGTTCGACTACGCAGCAAAAACAGGTAGCTTTACTCCCCCGCCCCGTTGACGCCACGCTCCTCGGTGCCTCAACTTAGTTGACGACAATCATTCATAGTTCAATTGAAGGCGTTTTTAATTGTGCGATTTCCTGCGCTGCATGACGACGAAAATGAGATTAAAAGGGCAACAATTTTCACTTTAAAAAGTTAAGCACAAAAGCACGGCGTGGTTGCGGTTAAAATGTTTGAAATCATCACACTCGGCTCCTTCCAGCTCCATTTGAAGATGGATGAAATGGCTTTTAAAGAGTCGGAGTGAAGAAGTGCAGATACCTTGATGAAATATGTCTTGTATACAAAAGAGATTTTATTACTCCATCGTTCAGACAAAGCCATCAGCGCCGTGCACTTTTCCACTGGGTGCCTAATGTAAATTCCTGCTCCGTGTTTATAATTTCCACAGCAGGTGATTCACTCAATCAAAGAGGGAGCTCCAGTTTCCACCGACCCCGGACTAAATGTTGAATTACATGCAGCATCAGAAAGACACAAGCTCAACACTGGTATACTGGAGCATAAAAAAAAATCATACCTCACAACCATCATCATTTTTCATTTTTATCCCAAAATAAACCTGATTTCATCAGAATGAGCTTAAAACAGTTATCCAGCTGCAGAGAGCACAACCCGCGTACGCTGAATTAACAAAGGTTTCTGCATCGATAATCGTCAATCCTCCATGTCAGGAGAGGGCCGTCGGTGCAGGTCAGAGGCTGCCACATGTAATCAGGGAAGATCAGAACGTCTCTAGGGGAACTGGAGGGACGCTGACCAATCCCAGATGGGATCCATACTCGCCCTCGCTGTGGCACGTGGACGTCAGGCATTACCTCAGCCGCACGCAAAGGACAGCAGAGTTAACAAACATACTGCAGCGCTCTGCAACACTCTGCACGGCCTTCAACAGCAAACTGGAGGATGTAATGATCCACATTAGACAGCCGTGATGCACAAAACCAACCGGGAAGGTGTATAAAAACCACGACATTACACGGACATTCTGCGTGTCATGACTACGCATTTTAGCGTTTTTGTGTGTCATTTGTACGCCAGGCAAACATCTGCAGTTAGGTTTAGGCAAGAAAACCACTTAGTTAAGGTAAGAGAAAACATCATGGTTGGGCTTAAAATAAGTATGTAAACTAGGGATGCACCGATACCAGTATCGGGTATCGGGTCCGATACTGTGCTCATGTACTCGTACTCGCAAAACGGCTCCGATACAACGGCACCGATACCACTTTACAGCAGCGTGACGTTAACCTCTCGTCAGCATCTTTCGTCCCCGGCGGGGAGAGAGAGCGCAGCGAGCACTTTGTCCACGGCCCCGGGAAGCACCTTCGCCCCGAGCCTTTCCAAGCCGACCTAGAGGCGGTCGCGGCGTACCGCCTCGTATGCGGGACTCCCCAGCCTGCCGTGTGTCGCTCACACCCTCCAGCTGGCTGTTAACGAGGGTCTTTAGGCACAGAGAAGTACTCGTATCAGTACTCAGTATCGGCGAGTACCCAGATGTAAGTACTTGTACTCGGTCTGAAAACAAGTGGTATCGGTGCATCCCTTATGTAAACTAAGTAAAACACGTACGGAAAACACGTCACAAACATCAATAAAAAAGGTGACGATAGTAACGTCACTAACGTAACTTACAAAACTTGTTCCTATTTTTAATATTTCCCCTTGTTTATATTGTTCCTATTTTTATATTTCCTTCTATTTTAAATTGTTCATATTTTGTTTCACTTTTGTTTTTGTTTATTTTTACTGTGTTGTATCTTGCTTTTTGTTTTTACTGCTGCTTCTTGTTTCTGCACTATCCCCTTTGCTGCTGTACACTGCAAATTTCTCCGCTGTGGGACTAATAAAGGAATATCTTATCTTAAAAACACGTCTCGAACAGCGGTCTCCTGGTTAAAAGTCCAGTGTTTGTTGAACTCATCCACCTCCCCGCCCGCTAACCATCAGTGGTCTTTCTCGCATTTTATTCTACGTCACTAACTTTTACCGTAGCATTTATACGAGGATGTGTTTACACTGCAGTCAGTAGAGGACACATGGCGTACAAAAGACGCGCGGAAATCAAGAAAGGCGTACTTATTGCATCCTAAACGACTTGTGCATTATCATGGCATTTAAACGCCCTTTGGTGCAAACGGGCTGATAAAACATTCAGGCTTTTCCTGCCTGATCTCAGAGTTTTGGCGCTAAAATAGCTTGTTGTGACATTTTTCCATGAGTGAGCATCATGTGTCTCTAAAATGAAAATCTAATGATAACTTTACATTTGAATGTATTAGTAAAGTTAGTGGCAGGTATTTTATTTATTTTATTTGTAGTTTTAAGATTTTTTTTACACGTCTTTATATCAAATATATTCCCATGGCATATTAAAAAAGAATTACGGAGCCTGGGGAAGGGGGGAATATCCAAAGAAAAAAAAGTCTAAAGTGGTAAATATACGAGAAAAAAAACTGAGATTAAAGTGGTAAATTAGGGACCGTGTATTGGCAAGACATCTTCTTACAGACATTTTTCAAATTTTTTTTTGTCATTTTATAAACTAGCTTTTAATTAATTATTTGGAAATATAACCAACAGGTTACACGATGATGAAAATACTCTTTAGTTGCAGCATCTCTTTGTGAATTTGTTCTTTATTGTAAAACACATCTTGCACCAGAGTTCATGTAGCAGATTAGAAGATTAGTGCAGAAAACGTCCGTCTGTCAGCTGATGTTTTAACACAGCGTGGACGTGGTTTGTGAGTTTACATCCACATCACGAGGACCCTGAACCCTCGTATTTCAGAGTGAGTAGAGCTGGCAGGAGGACATTTGTTTTCATTTTTGATGGCGAGTGGAGGAGAATTAATGGCTGCTCAGTGATAAGTAACTGTTGTAAGTAAATGCTCAGTAATTCACATGCACTGAAACAATTTGAGACACAGACATGTGATAAATCTGTATGCCATGCAGGCTGGAAACTACAGTATATTTATTTAGATCTAATGTATTTCTAGATAACAGCCAGGGGGCCACGGTGGAATGAGTCGCTAAGAAAATGTTTGTACTTTACTATTTATTTTCATGGAGTACAAAATTAAGCATAAAATGACAGCAATGGGCAAATACTTCTTACTCCACTACATTAGTTTGACAGCTACATCTTTCCAGGTACATTGCAGATTAAGAAGAATTTACATACAAAACATATGATGATCTCATAAAGTATGATGCCTCGTTATATATTGAGGCTGCAACTACACTTCGACCTCTACTGGCCGTAGTAATTATGACGGGAGTAGAGGAGGAAGTCCGGTGATGTTGACAAAGAGGCCGCTGTTCGTGTGTCGTGTGAAACCAAAAGTCAACGTTGACTCGTTTTACCTTTGTTTTGTTACGTAACTTACGTACTTAACCAACGCCACCTACCTTAAGTTATATACAGGGTCTGGAATTAGCACCCGCCAAATGCGGGGAAATTATTGGCAGTGGCGGGTGAAATCATCAGGACATCCGCCACTTTGGCAGGCTATCGATTCCTCTTATTGATGCTTTCCCACAGTTACGCTGCACATTGACGCATACGCACGCTGTATCATGTTTCAGTTTGTTTTGGACCGGAGACACGGAGGAGAGGGGAAAAAAAGTGCTCAACAGCATGGTGCTACTAAACCTGAGGGGATGCATCCTATTTTTCCCTGATAAAGCGACACTGTGAACAACAAACCTGTGTTTAAATCAGCAGGAGGAGAGTTAGTAACGTTAGCTGTTCAAAGTCTGCTCAGGAAAAAATACTATCGGGTGAAGGTAAATTACAACGCTATCATGATGTGTTCAAATGTAATCTTGTAAAATTAAGTTTTTGGTGAGAAACTTGTTTGAAGGAGATGTTTTCACATCAATATAAAATAGATATTAGAGAGAGAATTATGACCTGTTTAAATTCATAACAATTTACCAAGATTTTTTTTAATCAAAGCAAATATTTAAATAATCATAATTATTTGAATTGTGTTTTTATGCAAATAACCACTATAGATGTCAATAACAAAGTACAGTGCAGTACTGTGTACAGTACCCTCCCTCCACGGTGTAATTCAAACACTGTAATTCACCGTGAATATAATGTTTATTATGTATAATATATCGAACATTGAATGACATCAGATCTAAAATGTTATTCCTTCATTTAGCGCAGAGATCTAAAAAGTGGCAGATAAAATTTCTGAGTGGCAGACAAAAAAAAATACTTGCCTGACACAGTGGCAGGAAGTGAAGAAAGTTAATTTCAGACCCTGGTTATGTAACAAACAGATATTTTACGTAACAAACATAGGCCTACTTATTTTAACCCAAACCATGATCTTCTCCTAAATCTAACCAAGTAGTTTTGTTGCCTAAACTTAAACTTGTTTTTGTTTCCCTTTCACAACGTACTGATAACGCCCATTCAATCGGCTGACAACATTGAAAACGGGCGTCTCAATGCAGGCTGGAAATCAGGACGTGGCTACACATGAGAGGTAAAGAATGGAGCTTTACGCATCAATGTATGAACTTTTCGAAATTAATATTTATGAATATTTCTGTCCATCAGCTGAGGAAACATCCAGTTGTAGTTTTTGGCTTCTTTCTAATGATCATAATGTAATAAACATGAGAGAAGTTAAATTAGATTTTGCTGTATGACATCCAAATCCAAATAAATCAACTTTCTGTCTATTCTTTAAGATACAACCGAGTAAGTTTGAACATATCAGCAGTGAGCCGGGAGGTTTTTGGCGGTGCAGTTTGAGTGCTAAACTAAATTTGGGAATTCACCTTCATGATCCAGCTGACCTACTTCAAAAGTACGTTGGAGGTTCAGTTTTTAGTCGGCACATTGTGCTCGCATGACTTCGTGCTGTCATCTCACGATCACAAATTAATTATCATGATGTGAAAATGTGTTTTGTCTGTTTGAAAGACAAGCGTAAAACAAGCCTGATAACGGAGCCGGAGGCTGAAGTCACTCAGGTGGAACTGACAGTAGAAGAAGAGATAATGAGCGATCAACATCTGAAGGTCCGACACGGGCAAAGAGGTGTAAATAATGAAGGGTTTGATCTCTTTTCATGTCTCAATAACAGTGTAATAAAACCAAATGATGCAGCAAACACTTGAACCATGCAGATGATTAAAGTGCTCATCAGCTCTTCTTCAGTGTGCAATAAACAAAAACATAAATCAGTAGTTAATCTTGAAAGTCATGAATTAGTTCTTGTAAAATAAATAAAGGGTTAGTTTACCCAAATTAACAAAAATGTATATTCATAGAAAAAATTAATGTGGTTTTACCTGTCCGCATGTCATGAGTACACATTTTAGCCTTTTCACATGCAATTTGTACACCACGCAAACCTCCGCAGTAAGGTTTAGGCAAGAAAACCATTTAGTGACAAACGTCACTGACGTAACTTACAAAACAAAACACGGGCCTCCCGGTTAAAAATGCGGTCTCCTGGTTAAAAGTCCAGTGTTTGTTGAACCCATCCACCTCTCCACCCGCCCACCATAAGTCTTTATTTTCGCTTTTTATGAAGCTTATAAATACCACAACATTACACGGACTTTCCGCGTGTCATGAGTACGCATTTCAGTCTTTTCACGTGTCATTTGTACGCCACACAAGTTCAGGCAAGAAAACCACTTAGTTAGGTTTAGGAAAAACATCATGGTTGGCCTTAAAATAAGTACGTAAACTAAGTTAAACGTGTACAGAAACAACGTAACACACTTTGAAAACACGTGACAAACATCACTAACAAAACAAAACAGCGGTCACGGGTCTCCTGGTTAAAAGTCCTGCGTTTGTTGGGCCCATCTACCTCCCCACCTGCCAACCATAGGTGGTGTTTCTTGCTTTTTATACTACGTCATTAACTCTTACCGTAGCATTTATACGCAGATGCATTTACACTGCAGTCTGTAGAGGATACATGGCGTACAAATGACACGCAGAAATTAAGAAAGGCGTACTTATTGCACGCATGTTCCGTTTGGATATTCTCAATTAAGTCTTATTCTGAATGGAGCATTTTCTGTTTAAGACATGTGTGATATGCTGATATTATTCAGGTTTTAGGAGCATTCTTTGGACATGAATGCAGCACATTCATGATATGCGTCTCAATTGGGGT
>CAKAKR010017100.1:0-11791 GCA_916700685.1 Adelosebastes latens
TGAACAGTCTTGCTCAGCCATGTGCGATTGCTAATGCTAAGGTAAGCCCAGTAGCTACGTTACCGATCCATGGAAGAAAAGGGTTTGTGATTCCATGTGTTGAAGTTGTGGTTCCAAGTCAAAGAGGTCGTCTTTGCTGTGATCCAATCACGTTGTGCAGATTGGTTAGCTTGGTGCTAACTTCCTTGCGGTTGTTACTGGAAGGTAATTGGTGAGAAGGCAGGCTCTCGCGTCTTCTGCCTTTTGGTTCCTTGTGTTGAAATGGCTGTTTCCTAACAGGCCATTGATCAGAACAGAGCTGCTTCTACAGCTTCTGGACTGGAGAGCTGCAGCTCACCTCAAGCAGGTCAGGAGGTGAGGAGGTGAAGAGCAGAAAAAGTGGAAAGAGAAGAGGAACAAAGACATTCCTCTGGTTTTGTTCCTGGGTGAATTTCACACCTCTGTGTGAAAATGCTACAGTAGCCAATGGCAGCTGAGCTTAGTCCAGTGGTCAAGGATCATGTTACTGAGTTCATGAGGTCACTGGAAACCAGCCATTTGCTGGGTCCCTACATAGTTATTGTCATTAAACACAGTAATCAACAGGAGTAGCTTCATCTTAGCTTGTTAGCTTACTAGCTAACTGTATAGCACATCTAATTATAGGAAGCTAGCTGAACATGTTGCTCTAAAACACATTATATCACATCATAACAGAGATCAGGTTGACTCTACTACTACTACTGCTACTACTACTGCTACTACTACTACTACTACTACTACTACAGCCCACGTCTAAAACACATAATATCACATCATAACGGAGATCAGGTTGACATTACTACTAGTACTGCTACTACTACTACTACTACTACTGATACTACTACTGCTACTACTACTACTGATACTACTACTGATACTACTGCTGATACTACTACTACTACTACTGATACTACTACTACTACTACTACTACTGATACTACTACTACTACTGATACTACTACTACTACTGCTACTACTACTACTACTACTACTACTACTGATACTACTACTGCTAACCCACCTAGCTGCTAACCTAGCTGCTAACCTAGCTAGCTGCTAACCCACCTAGCTGCTAACCTAGCTGCTAACCTAGCTGCTAACCTACCTAGCTGCTAACCCACCTAGCTGCTAACCTAGCTGCTAACCTAGCTAGCTGCTAACCTAGCTGCTAACCTACCTAGCTGCTAACCCACCTAGCTGCTAACCTACCTAGCTGCTAACCTACCTAGCTGCTAACCTACCTAGCTGCTAACCTAGCTGCTAACCTAGCTGCTAACCTAGCTAGCTGCTAACCTAGCTGCTAACCTACCTAGCTGCTAACCCACCTAGCTGCTAACCTAGCTGCTAACCTACCTAGCTGCTAACCCACCTAGCTGCTAACCTAGCTGCTAATCTAGCTGCTAACCTAGCTGCTAACCCAGCTGCTAACCTAGCTGCTAACCTAGCTGCTAACCCAGCTGCTCACCTGGTCAGGAGGAGGGCTCAGGTGTCTACAGGTCCCGCTGCAGCAGCTCACTAACAGGGTGGAGAGGACGAGGACAGGACCGAGGAACCAGAACCAGACCCAGACCCCGCTGGGCCTCCTCGGCTCCTCCATCCCTCCAGCCAGACCAGCAGAACCTCCTCCGGTCCGGTCCTCCTGCTGCTGCTGCTGCGGTCAGTCATCTCTCAGAGCCGGAGAATCACAACATGATCTCATCCCGATACCACGACCATCCACCCGTTAACCCGTTAACCCGTTAACAGAGAGGAGAGGAGACACCGGTTAACGGTTACCGATCAGGATAACGGTCACCGGTTTAGTGTCAGCTGAGCGGAGGAGCTCCAGAGATCGTCTCTGATGTGAGATGATCTGAACGGCCTTAGAGACGCAGAACGAGGAGAGATGGTCTAATGAACAGGAGGACTCACTCCCAGCCAGAGAGGAGGCACAGTGTGTTAGTAGCAGTCTGCCTCAGAGGAACTCCTGTTTCTGGTTATTTACTTGGACAAGTTTAAAATTCTAAAAATATTCCATAAATTATATAAAATAAAAACTAAAATTAGTATTTGAACGAGACGAGAAAATAAATAAATGACTTGATAAATGCATAAATAAGTCATTGAATGTAACAAAAATAATATTACAAATAAATTTAGTCATTAATTAATTGATAAAATGTGACATTAATTGATATTTCTGTTTTAATTTGCTTCTTTATTTTTTTCTTTGTATTAATTCTCTTACTTATTAACTATTTACTTATTTTTGTATTTATTTTTTATCTACTTTTTTGCATATTTATTTATTTATCTTTGTATTAATTCCCTTATTCATTTACTCTTCCATTTAATTTTCCCTTTTTTTATTTATGTATATATTTTTAATAATCTTTACATTTATTTATGCATGTATTTTTATTTTTTTACTTTTTTTGAATGTATGAATTTATTAATAAAGAAATGTAAAAAGAAAAGAATACAGAAATAAATAAGTTTGGGGAAATAAATAAGGGGTGAAATGCAAAGGGAAAATCGTGCATAAATAAATTAATAAATTAATACATTTATAAATTAATACATAGATAAATAAATAAAGAAACAAATTAAAACAGAAATATAAATTTATGTCACATTTGATCAATTAATTAATGGCTACATTTATTTTTAATATTATTTATTTATTTATTATTTTGGCAGGTTCCGTCCTCCATAAAAACAGACTGACACAGCAATAGTTTTACTACTTTAACTATATTTAGATGATAGTACTGACATACTTTTACTTCAGTAAGGTTTTGAACACAGGGCTTTAACTTGTAGTGGAGTATTTCCACAGTGTGTATTAGTACTTTTAGCTGAGAACTGGTTGGTTCCCACACTAACGTCTCTGAATGTGATTAGTTGAGGATGTTCCAGTTGAAGTGAGTCCTGAAGCAGACTCTGAGTCTGTCCTTTGATCTGCTGGGACTCTGAGCAGAAAGAACTAACTGAGTTAGTGAGTTTCCTGTTCACAGTTAAACTACACACACACACAGCTCCATCAGCCGGCTGTTTCACCGTGTGTTTAACAGTAGTATGAAGCCTTTAGTGTCTCCCGAGGGAGTACTACCACGGAGCAGAAATACTCTGATTAGAGCTGCAAAGACCCGACGCTGCTCTGTGTTTCAGAGGTTGAACCATGCTCAGTGTTAAAGCAGTACTCTGGATGTGTTTTAGAGGTAGTGTGTGTACTTGTACTCTGGATGTGTTTTAGAGGTAGTGTGTGTACTTGTACTCTGGATGTGTTTTTAGAGGTAGTGTGTGTACTTGTACTCTGGATGTGTTTTTAGAGGTAGTGTGTGTACTTGTACTCTGGATGTGTTTTAGAGGTAGTGTGTGTACTTGTCCTCAGTCAGCAGTATTCCTGCCGGTCGGTATATGTGCTGATCAGCTGCAGCTGGACTTCTTTCATCATAATAACGGGGCGTCTCTCCTCGGTTCTGACTCTGTTGTGGTTTCTGGACTTTCTCAGACCCAAAAGAGAAAATCAGTGGTGTCTAGTAAAGCCGTTGCGTATTAAAACATAAAGTGTAGTACTGGTGAGCAGCAGAAGCCACGTCCCGTTCTTCAACCCCCCCGACCCCACAACTTTAAAAGACATTGTTGTAAAGTTTCGGTGGTTTTCAGCTTCTCTTTCATTTGTTTCGTCTCCGACGTCGGAAATTCAACTTTTTATGATTGTTGAGGAAAAAATGTGAGCTTGTCAAAAGCCACCGATTTATGAGCCCGAGGGTGGGATTATATAGTAGAACACATGTTCACTGGTTCAGTGGTTCATACGCTGAAGAAGGAAGAATCGGACTCTTACTCACGTTGTTGCTCGAGTCTGATGAGGATGGAACCGGCTAAAATCTAAAATAAATGAATAAATGAATGAATAAATAAATAAATAAATAAATAAATAATATTAAAATTAAATGTAGCCATTAATTAATTAATTGATAAAATGTGACATAAGTTGATATTTCTGATTTAATTTGCTTCTTTTTTATTTATCTTTGTATTAATTCCCTTATTTATTCTTCTGTTTAATTTTCCCTTATATTTATGTATTCATTTTTATTATTTTATTTATTTATTTATTTTTGCATTTATTTTATATTTATTTTGAAATGTATGTATTTATTCATTTTTATCTTCATTTATTTCTGCAAAATTTTTCATTTTCATTTCACCCCTTTATTTGATATATATATATAGTGACAGCTCCCTCATTTGCATAATGAGGCAGAAATGCATAAAGAAATGTAAAAAGAAAAGAATACAGGAATACATAAGTTTAGGGAAATAAATAATCGGGTGAAATGCAAAGGGGAACTCATGCATGAATAAATAAATAAAAGAATAAAAGAATAAAAAAAATTAAAAATAAATAAATACATATAAAAAATATATTTAAAAAAATAAAAAATAAAAAAATAAGTTTAATGTAATAAAAATAAATATGCTAATAAATAAAAGATACAATTAAACAGGAGTAGATAAATAAGGGAATTAATACAAAGATAAATAAATAAAGAAGCAAATTAAAACAGAAATATCAATTAATTTCTACATTTATTTTTAATATTATTTTGCTACATTTAATGACACATTTATTTATTTATTGAGTTAATTATTTATTTATTTTTTATTTTGGCAGTTTCTGTCCTCCATAAATGTACTTCGATTTACTTATAGAGTATTTCTATTTAATGCTTCTTTCTACATCTCAGAGGGAAATATTGTACTTTTTACTGCACTACATTTATCTGACAGCTTTAGTTACTTTACAGATTCAATAATGCAAAATATAATCATTAAATAAAATATGATTATATTATTATTATATATGTATCTACCCAGCAGTATATAAAGTCATTAAAATGAGCTCCACCTTTAACAACTGTAACATTAAACACATTAATGCATCAATAATAATAATGAAATAATACAATATGTTATTCTGCATAATGAGTACTTTTAAGTATATTTTGATGATTATATTTGTGTACTTTTACTTCAGTAAGTTTAAAATGCAGGACTTTTTACATGGTGTATTACTACTTTTACTAACGTAGTATCGAGTTAAGAGGAAACAGTATAGTATTGTAACCGTACCTGAAGTCTCCTCACAGATTGGTCTTCGTCTCTTCACTCCTCTAATCTGACAAGAAAAACAACAACAACAACTTTTATGTGATACTTTGACATATTTCTAATTAAAATGTGAATAAAACCGTTGGATGGAAACACGCTGACAGACAGAATCAAGAACAGAAAACAAACTTTATTACAATAAAACAACGACGTCATGTTTTGGAGATGCTGTGTCTTCCATCCTGTAGTGGTTTTCTCTATTTCTGTTAATGCTGGATGGATGAAAAGTGTTTTTACTGACTGGATCCTTCAGTGTTCATATTCACTCATTTACTAATAATTAAAAACAATAAAGCACATGATGAGAAGATGTCGTCCGGTTTTAAACCAGACACAGACAGGAAAGAGTTCTCTCTCTCTCTCTTTCCTGTTTATTCATACAAGTAGGTTATAGTAAAGATAATCACAGTATATTAAAGAATAATACAACAACGACACGACGGAGACCAGCTCCTACAACAGGACACATTTATACTGTGGAGGACGGAACCTGCCAAGATAAAAAATAAAGGAATAAATAAATAAATTAAATGTAGCAAAAATAGTATTAAAAATAAATATAGCCATTAATTAATCAATAAAATGTGACATTAATTTATTTTTCTGTTTTAATTTGCTTCTTTATTTATTTATCTTTGTATTAATTCAATTATTTGTTTACTCTTCTGTTTAATTTTCCCTTTTATTTATCTATGTATTTATTTTATTTATATTTATATTTATTTTATTTTTATTTTTATTAAATTAAAATTGTATTCATTTTAAATTGTATTCATTTATATTTGCATCTATTTCTTTTATTTATTTGCACTTATTTTTCTATTTATTTTCTAAATATAGTCATTTATGCATTAAAACATTTATTTATTTATTAACTTATCTATTTCTGTATTCTTTTCTTTTTACATTTCTTTATGCATTTCTGCCTCATTATGCAAATTAGGGGGCTGTCACTCAACGTGTGTCATCACAAATAAAGGGGTGAAATGCCAATGAAAAATGGTGCAGAAATAAAGAAATAAATACATACATTTAAAAATAAATGCAAAAATAAAAAAAAAATGTATACAAATAAATACATAAATAAATAACAGGGGGAATTAAACAGAAGTGTAAATAAATAATTGAATTAATACAAAGATAAATTAATAAAGAAGCAAATTAAAACAGAAATATCAATTTATGTCACATTTGATCAATTCATTAGTGGCTACATTTATTTTTAATATTATTTGTTTTACATTTAATGACATATTTATTTATTTATTTATTTATTTATTTTGGCAGGTTCCGTCCTCCATATTATACAAAAAAACAGTTTGTTTATCTCTGCCAGCAGAACTATGACTGATGGCCTCAGTAGAGAAGATTTCAAGGGAGGTTCCCATCACCTGTTCCCATCACCTCCATCACCTCCATCACCTGTTCCCATCACCTCCATCACCTGTTCCCTGCCTGCTTGAGTGAGTTTAAAGTCTTTGGTTTTTTCTGTCCTCCTGGTCCAGGACGTCTTTGTGATAATCATCATACTGTTACTGTTTCATACTACTGGCTGCGTTCACACCGTCACATCATTACAGTTGTTCATGTCCCGTCGGAAACCCGAAGTCAACGTTGATTTATTTGTCACGTCACTTCTGTACTTAAGTTACGACACAAGTTATTTGAACCCAAACCACCGTCTTCTCCTAAGGCTAACGAAGTAGGTTTATTTTGAAGACACTGGAGCAGAAATTGACACGTGCGTCACGTGTTGCTGGACATTTTGTAGGAAAACGCACGAAAAATACGTTGTTGAAAGTGATGCTGAGCGTCACGGAAAAAAAGGGAGATTTGTGTCTAATAACACAAATGAAACAGATTACATTTGGTGACTATCCCCCAGACATATCTGAGTTTCAGAGAGTTTGTTTCCTGCATTCTGGTGACTTTTAAAGAATGAAAATAACACAAGTGCTTAAGTGCATAAGTACACCGACACTGTTAAATAGGCCGACTTTAAACTTTACTTTTAATTCTCAGGAAAGAAAAGTGAATAATTTGCCCCTCTGGAGTGAACTCACATTTAGAACACAAACACATTTTATATTCATTTATTTTTGCCCTGCTTGAGTATTTCTCTCTCTTAGTTCTCTCCATTTCTCTCTCCTTCTCTCACTGAAGGTCCTTTCAGACACAACGTGACAACGCCACCACTGACCTCTGAAACACCTTATTTCTAACGGCTAGCGTCGCGCCACGATGGCTTTTCACTGCATCCAGCAAAGCCAAACTTTGGGTGCTGCACGTTGTGACGTGCGGCGAGCGCAGCTCGAACCGAGTTGTGTCGGTCGCGAGCCTATATAATTTACATATCTATATCTAAGGTCGCGAGCAGCACTCTTTGGTCTGTAAACTACAGTTGGTGTCGCTCTATTTTCATCCGGGTAGAAACAGTAGAGTTTATAGACGCCGTACAGCGCCAGGAACAGGAAGAAGGGTGCAAAAATCAGGAGAAAAACGGGACAATTGTGACGCTGGGAGGAAACCGGGAGAGGGCGAGGAAAAAGGTTTTTGTTGGCGAGTCTGTTTTATTATCTGCGACTACAGTTTAGTGTTTTCTGTCCATTTGTAGCCGCTTGTCGTCCCGTCGCTATCAGCTGCTATCAGCTGCTTCAGGCCAGCTGGTGTAAAAACAACAGACTGTGTGAACGCAGCCAGCAACAGGAGGACGGAGGACGCTCAGCGTGGGACGACCAGGTCCACCGCTCACACCACAGAACCAGTGTGAAGCAGGGAATCATGGGATACCTCTGAACCGCCTGTCTTTGAGTCTGGCTGGGGGATCTGGAGGGAGGAAGAGGAGGAGGAGGAAGAGGGACTCTGGTCATTGTCTGGTGTCTCTGAGTTCTTTTCTCTCTCTCCCTCTTCCTCTCTGTCAGCGTCTCGCCCTGGTTCCTCCTCCTCCTCTTCCTCCTGCTGTCCTCCTCGCTCCTCCTCGTCCTGCAGAACGTTGAGGCGCTCCACCACGCAGTGAGCCGTCAGTCGGGCCTCGGGGTCGTGATCCCAGCACTCCGTGATGGTGGAGCAGAAGACGCTCATCCCCTGGAGGACAGACAGACAGCAGTTAGACAACACACAGAGAGAGACGAGGACGTCGTCCTTTCAGTCTCAACTCTCTGACCTGATGCTGCGTCCATGCCGAGGGGATGTCCGGCCGTCCTCGGTCCCTCAGCACCAGGTCTCTCATGCTGTCAACGCAGGGCTGCTCGCAAACCCTGGAGCCGAACGCCGGCTCGTAGCTCTTCACTTCTGCACAGACACACACACAGACACACACATCAACACACACACCAACACACACATCAATACACACATCAACACACACATCAATACACACATCAACACACACATCAACACACACATCAACACACACACCGACACACACACCGACACACACATCCACACACACATCAATACACACACCGACACACACATCAACACACACATCAATACACACACCGACACACACATCAACACACACCCAACACACACACCGACACACACATCCACACACACATCAACACACACATTAACACACACATCAATACACACATTACGTCCACATATGTGCAGGAGGCTCACTAAACCTCCTAGAAATGTATGCCTGCCTCCTTCCTGCCTCCTTCCTGCCTCATTACTGCCTCCTTCCTGCCTCTCTCCTGCCTCCTTCCTGCCTCCTTCCTGCCTCTCTCCTGCCTCCTTCCTGCCTCCTTCCTGCCTCGTTCCTGCCTCTCTCCTGCCTCCTTCCTGCGTCCTTCCTGCCTCTCTCCTGCCTCCTTCCTGCCTCATTCCTGCCTCCTTCCTGCGTCCTTCCTGCCTCTCTCCTGCCTCCTTCCTGCGTCCTTCCTGCCTCTCTCCTGCCTCCTTCCTGCCTCCTTCCTGCCTCGTTCCTGCCTCTCTCCTGCCTCCTTCCTGCCTCGTTCCTGCCTCCTTCCTGCCTCCTTCCTGCCTTGTTCCTGCCTCGTTTCTGCCTCTTTCCAGCCCCTTTCCTGCCTCCTTCCTGCCTCTTTCCTGCCTCCTTCCTGCCTCGTTCCTGCCTCCTTCCTGCCTCTCTCCTGTCTCTTTCCTGCTTCGTTCCTGCCTCTTTCCTGCCAATTCTGCTCCAGTCCATGTCGTAGACGGGGAGATGAGGTGGAAACTTTGACCAGCTGGTGGCACTAGAGGTGCTACAGGATTCATCCTGTGGGGACCATGAATGTCCATCCAACCGTTGCTGAGATAAATCACTCTGGACCAACGGGGGTACCAACATTACCATAAAAAACCCACCAAAACCTTGACCTGAACCGTGAAGTGGACTGTCGGATGGTCCTCTCCGTCTCGCCTCTATTCTCCTGAAGAAGTACAGAAACATGGAGGAGCTCCTACGTACCTCCGACGGCGTGGCAGCGGGAGGCCATCTCCCAGTGGACCAGAGCCATGGAGTAAACGTCCATCTGTTTGAAGGCCTCGAGGTCCTCCAGGTTCACCCTGGACTCAAGCACCTCAGGAGCCATGTACCGAGCTGTCCCCACCTGGATGAGACAGGATGAGTCCAATCAAATGACCACCAAGTTCTGCTTTATGACATATTTAACCACTTCTTAAAGGGACACTGTGTAAGATTTGACGACATCTAGTGGTGTGGTTGCAGATTGCAACCAACTGAGTACCCCTCCGCTCACGCCTCCCTTTTGCAAGACCAGGTCTAGACCCTACTCTATAATTTAGAGACCCAACAAGAGATCCTCCATGAGCATGAATTGTTATGCAACAGTTGCAAGAGAAAACTCCTCTTTAGCGGGTAGAACCAGGCTCTGGGTGGGCGGCCATCTGCCTCGACCGGTTGGGTTTGATCAGAGGCCATCCTCACCATAATAACACTACTTTAGGAGTAATGCAAGTCAGACGGCGGCTGGCGGTACCACGGTTTAACACTCGGTTTAACGGTCGTCGATCCCATCTTTCGTAGTGGCCAAACGGCGGTAATACAACTTCCGTGCCCATCACCTGATGCCATTGGGCCCAAAAAGACTTTTTCCCATAGACTTCCATTGGGAAAGAGACGTCTGTAACTCAGAGGATCATTTATATGAAGGGGAATCAACTCCCCAGTATGAACACTCTAATAATCCTTATTTAAATCATTAGGTCCTAAAAGTTGTAAAACGCACTAACAGTACTAACACTACTTGCTCATTCTAAGCTAACGGGAACACAACCATTCTTAGTTTCAGGTTATTATACACTAATGAAAACATAGTTATGAATATGATATTACATTTCTGCTAATAGATCCCCTGAAAGGTTGCACACTGGTCCTTTAACAACTACACAGTTTACCTGTCCACTGTTGGCGTAGTCGTCCACAGTGAGGGAGAGGTCCAGTCTTAACGCAAGACCAAAGTCACACAGAGCGCACTCCTTCCTGCTCTTCACCACGATGTTACTGCTCTTCAGGTCCCGATGGGCAACCGGCACCTACAGCAACACAAACCACCGGCAACATGCAGCTCAAAAAGCATTCAAATGATCCGTTATTACCGCAGAGCACGCCGCTCAGCGAGCAGCAGCAGCCAGCGGTGAAATGCAACCTCTCAAGCGAGATAAAGGCTGATAGACCTGGTTGGTAGGTTATGTTGTAACTAGTCCTGCGAGTAGTAAACATCACCAGTAACATACAGTGATGTCACGATGGACAGACTTACCTTTGATATCCCACCGGGCGTTGTGTCACTATGGAGATGAGCCAACCCTCTGGCGATGCTGCCTGCCATGGCGACAAGTTCCTTCCAGCTCAGGACGTTTGCGGCGAGGAAGTCCTGCAGGTTCCCGAGGCCGTGATAGGCCAGAACCAGCCAGTACTTCCTATGGACGTGGCCTCTCTCTTCAGCCGCCAGGAACCGAACCACGTTGTCGTGCTCCAGCTTGGGGTCGGAGAAGATGAAGTACTCGTTTCTCCACGAGGCGTACTCCACGGCAGGAAACACCTTCACCGCCACGGTCTCGTAGCTGTTGACTCCGCCCTTCTCGCCCTGCAGCAGGCACGCCCTCCATACCTCGGCGAAGCGCCCCTTCCCCACCAGGACCTCCAGCTTGATGGGCAGCGGTTCATCCGTCACGTCGCTGATGATGTCATTGTTGAGAGTTTCAGCTCCTGGACCCACCAGACCTCCTCCTCCTCCGGCGTCGCCCCGAGCCCCCAGACCGCCACACGGCAGGTTGAAGGCCTGGTAGAGCTCCGGGGTGCGTTTGGTGGGCCATGCGGGGCGTGCAGGAGGACACGGTTTATCAGGGCGGTGCGTACGGTAGAAGTAGAACGCCGCCGTGGCGACTATGGCCACCAGGACCGGAGGAACCAAACTAACCACCACCACCGGGATCACGTCTTTACTCTGCAGCTTGGAGAACCCTGCAGGACGAGAGAGGACACTACAATCTATCAATACTTCCATCCATCTATCTATCCATCCATCTATCTATCTGTCTGTCTGTCTATCCATCTATCTATCTGTCTGTCTGTCTGTCTGTCTGTCTGTCTGTCTGTCTGTCCGTCCGTCCGTCCGTCCGTCCGTCCGTCCGTCCGTCC
>CAKAKR010017104.1:693-16357 GCA_916700685.1 Adelosebastes latens
TTTCTCTGGTGTTCCTCAAGGTCTAGGTGTCTTTATGTGGTATTTTGGAGGGATTATAGATAATTTTTATAAATTCTCGAGTGGAAAAAAATGGTTAAATTTAGCACCTAATCTGTGTAACAAATGGTATCAACCCAAAAATTGCTGGAACAACTTATGAGACATAATAGAGCATGGGGATGACCATCATATACTTCTTTCATAATGTTCTAAACCCTTACACATAATTCATTTTAAATAATTAATGAATTCATGAAATCTCAAATTAATCTTCAGGTTCCCAGCTTTCAGATGGTGTACACCACTTCTATGTGACATCTACTGTTGACCTGCTATCTCCCCCTAAAGTACCCCCTTAATAAAAGACAAAACAGGTCTTTTGTGGGTCTCAAAGGGTTAATACAACATCATCAATGGGTTTTAACTGGTCTAGATTCAAATATTTTGGGGATCAGGATGTTTTCAATGTTGGAGAAGTCGCATTGATCCGCTGCAGGATCAGTTTTAGCTCCACACAGTAGTACTGCAGAGACCGAGCAGAGTGGAGGATCCCATCGGGTGAGATAAAGTTTGGATAACTTTACTACTTCCAACTGGACCATCTCACAGATCCCTTTACTTTGTACCTGTGAAAGAGGTATCTGGTAAACCGTCACCCCCTATCCTCGTGGGAACATTCGGCTCAGGTCCAAACCAGATACTGTAGCTCTACACTTCCATCTGTTATCCCCGGTGTTTTCTCTTCTTTGTCTTTCCCCAGCTCTCTCTCTCTCCTCTCAGTAAATGTGTCCGTTCCCAGCAGTCATTCCTTTCTCTGCTCGCTATTTGTTCTGCAGCTAATGCAGTCTCTTTCTCGCCGTGGAGAAGAGATGACATGGTGGTGTGTAAACTCTGGTCCTTTGGTCTCTCTCTCTCTCTCTCTCTCTCTGCTCCTTCTGCTGCGGTTACACTTCAGTAACGCTCAGTACGGTGAAGCGCTTCAGCCGGTGTGTTTAATTGCTTTCCACTTCCAAGAAGCTCCCTGCTGGCCCAGACACAGAAACTCATACATCACATGATTGGGGTGAGACTCGTAAAGTCCTCCTGTAGTATTTCACCTGGGACAAGATTCTGCACTTGATGACCCTGAACTGATGCCACGTAACCAAAGGGTAACCAGTTAACGACTATCCAATATGACCCACCTAGTGTCCAGATGTAAATAATATAGACAGGTCAAGGTGGTGCAAATTCAGGCAGAGATTCATCCGCGTGACTTAGAAAATGTTCCAACTAAAGCAAAATGTTTTCTTATATGAATGCACAGAAACAAGAGAAGAAAAAGCAGAGAAAAGAGGATGAAAATGCATAATTAACTGGAGTTCCTGCTAAGTTTTAAATCAGTCTGAGCTGTCACACGAACACATACACAGTGTTATTAGCTAACAGCTACTCTGTATAGTCAGTACATTAGATGTTTGTGGCGTCACCATCACCATCAGGACAAAAATGTCCACTTTAACACAAGACATGTCGCCCTTCAGGCTAGTCTCATACATCTTTCAGAGGTATACCTACGAAAATGAATGCACTGTATTGAACCATGAATCAGGAAGTATGAAGAACGACAAACGCCACTTGGGGAAGAGGTCGGGTTGGATGGGTGGGTCCAAAAAAACTGGACTTTCACCCAGGAGACTGCTGTTAGTGTTCCGTGTGAAACTAGAAGTCAAGTAATGCCGCTTCTGTAGTTATTTTAACCCAAACCACAATCTTTTCCTAAACCCGACCAAAGATGCTCTATAAGAAGGATGAAGCATTTTAAGCTCCGCCAATGGTTTGAAATGGAATAGAGTCCTAAGCGGGCGTGGTCATGGCGTGGTCACCTCTCCCCCCCCCCACCTTGTTTGGAAGTGCTGTGAACGTTGTGTGGATGAATGAAACCAGATTGGGTTATATTGGCATAATGTATTTATATGTTGCTAACATTAGATATTTACACAGCTAACAGACATATTTAGCATTACAAAAAACATCAGTTGCCAGATCTCACAAGAGTGTGTTGCTGAGACAGAGAAAGGTCTCAAACAAAGTTAATTTTCTCCTAATTTGTCCGAATGAAAAATGTAATTTTATTATCAGAATGTTCTGAAGATATGTGGTTTATGACAAATGGGTCCAATATTTACTTTGGTGACTATGGGGAGAAAGAATTGGTCATAATCTGCGTTCACTTCTCCCATTGGAGTTAATAGACTCAGGACCTGCTGTAGTCTCCTAAAGAAACCCACGTGACACAGACACAGGAAACTGACTCTCAGTGTACCGTCTCCTTTCTGAACTGTCTCTGACCTAACCGAGCAGTTTTGTTGCCTAAACCTAACTAAGTTGTTTCCTGTGAAGACGGAAGTTTATTTTTAAAAAGATTGTATGCATGTAACTTGCAGAAACTGACACGTGTTGCTGGACATTTGTAGGAAAACAGGCTCATTATCAAGACTTTTGTTGAACACCTTACTGAAGAAACCCTTTTTGGTGATTCCATCTTGATATTCAACATTTTGGCTTTTAACCTTTTTAAACCCGACTACTGATACAGTAAAATGAGTATTTTTTATGACTCCAGTCTGACTGAAGTCCACACTCAATACGCTGCTATGAAATAAATGACCAAAGCAGTCAAAACTGGGTTAAAAATGTGTAGCTACAGACTCCAACATGGATGCAATCAAGCATCTCCGACCACCCACTGTTGGTCAGAAAAGAGCGACACATTATCTAAATTGTTCACAATGTGAAAGCACAGTTTGGTGTGGGATGGCCAATCATCAAAAACAATGTGAATACGGTTCATTGTACCCAATTTAAGCCTCCGCAATGTGAAATGCCCCAGCTTGTTTGTCTCACCTCCGTATCAGACCAACGGCATTCTCCATCATGCCGGTCACCCCTTCATGCTCCAAGATACTCAAGTAGATCTATCTTTATTGGTATGTGCTGTGGGAGACAGCTGGACCTCTTTGTTTCTGTATAAATCTCCATCTGAGGCAGACAGCGGCGACTCTGACCTCATTACGGCTGGTAACAAGAGTTATCAACACCATTTGGTCTCAGGATTTATCCTCTCATCTTCCCCCATGCTACTCCCTTGCTCCTTTTGCCACACAGCGGAACAGAAGAAGCTCACACAGCGTTGAAACTGGTGGGCTGAAGAGCTTGTTTTCACTGCAACGTTAAGTTAAGGCTTATGAGGTTTTATGAAAAACAAAAGTCTGCCAGTAGCTCATATCTATGCTGATATTCATTACAGTTTAAAAAGCAATTTCATGCCGAAAATGTCGTCAATGTCCTCCTGTGCGGACTGAAATATCTCAAAAACTATTGGATTTATTGCCATGAAATTTTGTATAGACATTCATGGTTCCCAGAGGATGAATCCTAATGATTCTGGTGATTCTAGGACTTTGCCAAAACTAAATTAATCACATTCCCATCAGTCTCAGCTGTACTTTGTGTCTTGTAGAGATGTGGATTCGAGCCACAAATTTGATGACTTTAGACACGACTTGACAAAATCTAAAAAGACTTGACCAAAGATTAAAAAGTGTTTTATTTAAAAAGAGTGCCACGAGGCAATTCATTTCCCGAATCAACTTAAGTCAACGTTATGCATTCCCAGCAAGTCGACACTTAATTAATTCCCCAGATCCAATCAAGTTGCAGGAGAAAACCATGAAGAGCTAACGTTACGTTACTGAGCGCCAGTTAGAGAAAATTATGTCAAAGATCATTTCTTTTGCGTACAAAACTATGCAGTGGTCAACAAAAAACTAATTGCAGTATGCAAAATGTGCAGGACGAAAAATTACAGGACTTGACTTGCAGAGACTTACTTGTGGCTTGCAAAACAATGGGTTTGTGAAATTGATTTGTTTATTTTTGCATTTATTTTTTATTTATTTTATATTTATTTTTAAATGTGTGTAAATTATTGGCTACATCTGTTTTTATTATTTTGTTGCTACATTTAATGACATATTTATTTATTTATTGAGTCATTCATTTATTTATGCATTTTTTTTATAAATTTTCAAATTTATTTATTTATTTTTGCATTTATTTTTTATTTATTTTATAATTATTTTTAAATGTGTGTAAATTAATGGGTGCATCTTTTTTAAATATAATTTTTGCTACATTTAATGACATATTTATCTATTGAGTCATTTATTTATTTATTCTTTTCTTTTTTTTTATTTTGGCAGGCTCCGTCCTCCATAGACTCAACGCTGCGTGTAACGTAAGACTTAAACTACAAATGGAAATAAAGGCAAGCAGGAGAGCACATCACAGCCAAACTAACCTACAGTATTTAGTGTCTGTGACACCAATATATCTGCAGGCCTGCTATTAACCTCTGGGTTTCTACACTGTATTATTGTGTCACTATGAGTTAACTGGCTGTAATTTCTGCTTTTTCACCTCCTGCAGTTCCACACAGAGGTTTTTAATTCAACTCAAAATGGGGGTAAAATGTTCCATAAGCTCTGGTGAGTAAACCATTAATTATACCTGAACAAGAGCTCCATGGCTTTCTCATTTGTTCAATATGTCTGCTTTCATCAATTTTCTAAGATAATTTTGACATGCATTCAATTGCATTAAGGGACAATTTAAAATAAAAATCATCTTGAAATATAAAGATATTTAATATATAAAAAATGAGTTCGTTTTGGTCCGTCTGTCTCCTTCTCTTGCTTAAGATTGAAGTCAAGACATTACAATAAAACTGTCTTGACTTGATGTTTTCTTCTTGACTTCTTACTTAACATTATCAGCTGCATTTTGATTTTACAAAAGGATCCTAAAATCCAGATCAAAGCTTTGTGTAGTTTGTAGAAAACCTCCCAGCGTGCCTTCACTGCAGAGCTACAGCTCGGGGATAACAATGAACACAAAGGAGATGATAACGGGTCTTTCTCAATAAAGAAAATAAAGATTTTTTATTTCTTGTGACCCTCAAGTGTGTTTGAAAGCACATCTAATGTCTGAAGACTGAATCCAAAATGAAAGGATGCAGTTTACAGCTGACTGTGGATGAATATGTTCATATATTTTTTAGTGCAAAGATCACAAAAAACTGCTAGTGGCTTATATTTTATAGTGTCCTGTGTATGTGGATCTGTTGTGGCTGGAAGGGTTTGGAAAACATTTCTTCATCTCCAGTGTGAACAAATCACAGGTGGATTTTAACAGCAGCCCTATAGAGGTGTGATGCACCTGCAAACTGTGACCGAAATCCAGACAAAGAGTCTGTTGTGAGAGTCAGCAGGTGAGCTCGCTGTCAGTGTTGGTATCTTTAATTAAAAACTGCCGGCTGCTGTTTACTTATTTGTTCAGCTCTGCTGTTCACCAACTTGCAATGTGGTTCAACAGTTGGTGTACCTGGGGTAACAACAGCAAACATGGGATTGAAAAGGGATCAGGGTTTTACTGAAACGGATGAATTCAGCACCCGATTCTACTGTTATCAGGCCATTAAAATAGGCGTTATCAGTCGCTACAACCACCATAGATGTGGGTCATTAGGAGCCTACTACCCCTACTACGTTGTAAAAGTGAAAGTGAAATTTAAAAGCAACACGTTGAACACGACATGTCACATTTTGAACACAAACAAAAACGCTTTAGGCAACAAAACTACAACTTCTTTAGGTTTAAGCAACAAAACTACAACTTCTTTAGGTTTAGGCAACAAAACTATACAACTTCTTTAGGTTTAGGCAACAAAACTACAACTTCTTTAGGTTTAGGCAACAAAACTACAACTTATTTAGGTTTAGGTAACAAAACTATACAACTTCTTTAGGTTTAGGCAACAAAACTACAACTTCTTTAGGTTTAGGTAAGAAAACTATACAACTTCTTTAGGTTTAGGCAACAAAACTATACAACCCCTTTAGGTTTAGGCAACAAAACTATACAACCCCTTTAGAATTAGGCAACAAAACTATACAACTTCTTTAGGTTTAGGTAAAAAACTACAACTTCTTTAGGTTTAAGCAACAAAACTACAACTTCTTTAGGTTTAGGCAATAAAACTACAACTTCTTTTCTACTCGTCACGTCCCCGGTATGTAAAGGCCTGAACCCGTAACCCATCCTGCCAGCGAGGAGGTGGGGTTTAAGAGGTTAAAAGTATTTGCTTTCATTGTCTCAGATTTTTTTATACATGCTGTGTCTTGTTTTTCTTTTGCTGCTTTAACAACCGATTTCCCCGCAGAGATAATTAAAGTTTCCTCATTCTTCTTAAGGTCTCGTAATAAACAGAAACTGTGAGAAAGACGACACCCGTCTGGATTTGGTCCAACATGCAGCTCTCTAGTTTTGTGCAGTAACAACACAACTCTATTCCCCCAGTGCTACCTATCCACGTTAATGAGAAGCCCTGTATGTGTGTGTGTGTGTGTTTACATTTTATATTAGGCTGGTGTCAAACCACATCAGAAAACCTCTCCTCCATATCTCCTCTATCCCCCGAGCACGCTTCCTTCTTACACTCCCTCTCTGTTTCTGTGCCTATTATCTTTCAGTCCCATCAGTCGCCACAACAGACACCGACTTCTATCTGAACCATCTAACAAGGATGCACATCAGGGTTTAGTTTGCAAGACTGACATATCAAACACAAACACACTCCGGCACACACACAAGATAGTTATGAACTATGACAAACGTGGAGGGCAGTATCCCGGGAGGAACACTGGCTCCGTGGCTGCAAACGCTAGTCAGACTGAAATATCTCAACGATCATCGAGTGGATTAACGGTAAAGTTTTGTACTAACACTCTTACTCCCCAGAGGATGAATCCCAATGAATTTTGTGTTCCCCTCCTCTACTGCCCGATGAGCTTGACATAATATAGTTTTGAGTGAAGCTATGCAAAGATTTGTCATGAAATTTGGTACACATCCATGTCCCCCCTCAGGATGAATTGGAATATATTTGCTGTTTTTCATCACATACAATCAATTTAACTTGTTTAGTCCTGTGGTATGCGACTAAATGCGACTAAAAAAAACAAGATGCTGATGATCGAAATGCCAAACTGGAGGCTTCAAAACTGTAGTCCACAAACCAATGGGTGACGTAAAGATTACTACGTCCACTTCTTATATACAGTCTATTGTTGCTAATCGGCAAATAGCCAAAATAGCTAGTTAGCATGCTAACACGCTAAACTAAGAAGGTGAACATGGAAACATTACCCTTACCGTCTTTCACAAGCGGTCCTGGACTGGTTGTTTTGGTTTGATTACTGCGTTCATAACTGTCTAGACGAACTGCACCAGAGTTCGATTATAACAGACTAAATGTTGGCTTGTGAAAGCGCCCTAAGACTCAATATTTGAGAGGATATCCGCTAAATTTAATGTTTTAAAAACACATAGAAGTGTCATTATAGTGAACAGAAATATGACAATAGCTTCCGGGTTGAAAAATAACCAAATTTCCCTTTAAGTTTACTTCGATGTATACGGGGAGGACATTCCTAAACAAGTATTATAAGCTGAAAAAGGCACAGACAGCTTTTTTCAAACTGTTTTTGTCTCATGCTCTCATGCTTTTTTTCCTGTGAGACAGGGATGTTGCATAATGCAGGTTTAAGGAACTTTGGATGTTCTTCACCAGGAGGAGCATCATCTGGCCTGTCTGCCTCATTAACCCACCCTCTGCTCCCCACGGAGACAGGAAATAACACTGGGAGGAGGGCTGGATCCATGCAGTGGTATGAATGATGGCTGAGTGTGTGTGTGCAGATAAAAAAAAATGGGGCAAAGGAGCTCAGGGAGAAATGAAAAGTGATGACGGGCGGGAGCAAGAAGATGAGAGAGACCAAACAGTTACTGCAGGTTGTATTCTTTAGTTATTATGTGATTTGAAAGATAACACCAGGTTTGGTATCTAAAACTGACGTTACACAACACTGTGAGTGAATATACAAAAGCTTCATTTTCATTCAAAAACAGCCAAACGGCCAAAAAGCAAGAGAGCGGCGGTCAAAATGCTGAACTTGACGCTTTAAAACGGCAGTTCACAAACCAATGGGTGATGTCACGGTGATGTCACGTTGATGTCACGGTGACTACGTCCACTTCTTATATACAGTCTATGGGCATGACGGCTCCCCAAAAGTGAAGCCAAAACGGAGCACACCGTTTAACGCCAACATCGCAGTAGATCATGTTCATTTAATTGTGGGAAGCCAAAATCGTGATCATGATTAATATTCAATTAATTGTGCAGCCCTAGGTTTAAGTTAAATTAGTAAACAAGCTAACATCTAGCGCACAGCAGAAGAAGTGTAGTATATTTTCATTATTTAATACCTGCACCGACTCCTGCAGAAAGAGTTGATCTTCTGTGAAAGCTCTCATTAAAAATCTAAATCCACCTGTCTGCACTGCAGGGGCATCTTTTGGCACTTTCTTCTTGAAAGTTTTACATCTTAGTGTTACGTAACAAAATGAGTTCCTGACAGCTGACAACAAAGTATGAATTTTCCAAACAGCTGCTCCCGGCGATATAACAGAGCAGCAGTACAGTAGGAACCAGGTATTCCTGCCTGTTAACCCTGCATGTCGAGAATATCTGCCTTTACTCTGTTTCCTCATTGTCTCTTTCTATCTGCAACCGTTAAAGCTGATAATATGATGAATCAAAGTCAAACATGCTTTTCGTTTCTCCCACCCACTCCTTCTCCTCCCTCCGTCCTTCACCTCCATCTCCTCCTTTGTTTTGTTTCTCTCATCTCCTCGGCCCCAGTCATGCGGCGTCGGAGGGAAAAAGTCTTTTCTCCCTGAGCCATTAATGTGCATCATCATGCAGTCTGAATTCCCACAGGATCGGGCAAGTCAGCGGATTTACGGCAAGAGGAGAGGAGGGGGTTTAAGATCCCCAGTCAGGATTCAAGGACAATTCATTATCACCGCCAGGGTGCGGCAGGGCACGAGGATGGGGGGGGGTTTGGATGTAGTGGTGTGCTGTAGGACCGCGGTTCAATAATAATGCGTTTTGATTCTCTGACTGAGCTAAAGTGAGGAGCTGGGAAATGTCAAGGGCATCGAATAAACAAGCCGCTTCCCTGCTTGCTCTCCAAATCCACTGCAAGCTGTCTCAGGAAATAAGCCCTTACGTCAGCTGTGTGAATGTGCATCTGTGTGTACAGAGACAGAAGACAGCAAGAATAAGGGCCTCGCTGAAAACATAATCAGTATCGTATGACTTTTATTTTATCTTTACACGGTATCTATAACCAAAAGCAACGTTACTGCTGGAGAAAACACTTGTACTGTAGTAATGCTACTCCTGCTACGACCACCGCCGATCAGTTTACATTGAAGAACAGTGTAGGGAAGGTTACTTTCGAACAAATATACTTCTTTATGCAAATGTATGTATATATTTATTATTGGAAATCAATTAACAACACAAAACAATGACAAATATTGTCCAGAAACCCTCACAGGTACTGCATTTAGCATAAAAAAATATGCACAAATCATAACATGGCAAACTGCAGCCCAACAGGCAACAACAGCTGTCAGTGTGTCAGTGTGCTTACTTGACTATGAGTTGCCCCAAACTGCATGTGATTATCATAAAGTGGGCATGTCTGTAAAGGGGAGATTCGTGGGTACCCAAATAACCCATTTTCATTCACATATCTTGAGGTCAGAAGTCAAGGGACCCCTTTGAAAATGGCCATGCCAGTTTTTCCTCGCCAAAATTTAGTGTAAGTTTGGAGCATTATTTAACCTCCTTCGTGACAAGCTAGTATGACATGGTTGGTACTAATGGATTCTTTAGGTTTTTGTAGTTTCATATGATACCAGCATCTTTACTCTAGCTTTAAAACTGAGTCCACTACAACCTCCGAAAGATTGACTGTGTTAATGCATTAAAGAAATTAGTGGCATTAAAACAAATTTGCGTTAACGCATATATAAGCAGGTATAAGTATGAACTGTTTCTGATACCAGCCTGGTCTGTTATGTATTGATTGTTGGCTGCTGAAGTAAAGGAGTGGATTGATAACTAGTTTGTCTTCACAATCCCAGACAATTATTTTTCTGATTAGCGGTGGAAGGTTAGAGACACTTCATTGTGTAATGAACATGGTTAGAAGAGTTATATGTTAGATTTTTAGGATTCATATTTTGAGATGTCTGCTGTTTGAAATAAACAAAGATGTCTTTGTTTATTTCAAACAGCAGCTTCTGTTTCCTTTCCTGTACGGTGAGCATCCTGACCTCCATCACAGCCATCAACCCCATCATTTCAGTGATTTCCTATGGAGTTATTAAGCCACCACACACGGCAGTAAAAATGCCCAACTTGTTCTCATCAGCTCATCCACTCCCTCCCTCTGTCCACCGACCAATGAGGGGGTGGATCTGGCGGGATAAAAGCGCAATAATTGGCCAATCATGTTGCAATCAGGGGCTCTTCACTGGGAGAGTGGGTTGAAATGGTGAGACCGTCCAACAACAGCTTTGTCAAGCACACACCGTGATGCACACACACACACACACACACACACACACACACACACACTGATGCACAGAGGGTGAATGGCTGGCAGAGAACTGATAACTAGTAATGATCCGCTCTAATAATAGTCTCATCATCGGGACAGAGCTGTAGTAGCATCGGGTGAGAGGTCTGTGTGTTTTTGTGTGTGTGTGTGTGTGTGTGTGTCATCACTGACTGTATGTCTGCCTATAGAGACGGTAACGTTGGGCATCAGACAGTGCAGGGTGCAGTGGAGTGTAAACTGGTTGTCCCACTGTTTCACTGAATCAATGCTGGCTGATATAACATGGCTGGTTAAAATGTGTTGCACCGCGGTCACAGACGTGTTTCTGAATAGCTGGTTGTTTTAAACAGTAGTGCTATAGGGAAATGTGTAGCACAAAGGCTAACCCAGTGGCACAATGGCTAACCCAGTGGCACAATGGCTAACCGAGTGGCAGAAAAAGGCTAACCTAGTGGCACAAAGGCTAACCCAGTGGCACAAAGGCTAACCCAGTGGCACAAAGACTAACCCAGTGGCACAAAGGCTAACCCAGTGGCACAAAGACCAGCCCAGTGGCACAAAGGCTAACCCAGTGGCACAAAGACTAAGCCAGTGGCACAAGTACATAACTGCGTCCGTTATCATAGTTTTGTTGCATGGCATAAAAATGAGCCACACGAAAAGAGGCATTCAAATGACACGCAAAAAGGCTAAAATGCGTTCTCATGACACGCGGAATGTTGCGTTATAGTTTTTTCTAACCCGAGCTTAACAAAGCGAAATTTTAAACACTTATTTTTGTCACACAAAAATGTAAAAAAGTGCCATTAACGATACAGAAATATATGCACATAACAAATCCTCAATGGAAAACTTTTGCAGTCCAGGTCGACCTTCAAACAACCGCATCAGTCAGCTGCTAATATCAACATTGTTCATGCAACATTAGCGCTAATGAAAGCCTAACGGATTGAAGTGAATTGCTTTGCGAGACAGAGACGCCCAGAGTATTTTAAGAGAGTGACGGAGACGGAGAGAGGGGAGTGGGAGGGAGATAGCAGCAGGTCTGCTCTCGGATCACAGCGAATGACTCGTGTGAATTCACAGATGGGTTTTTAACAGGAACACACTCTGGCCAGGGGAGTTGTTCTCGCACACTGGAGGATGCTGTTACAGCTCACACACATACTCATACGTACTGCACGCATGAGGCAGCTAGCACATTTTGTTAAATGACAGGAAGTAGCTGCATCACCTCAGATTTCAAGAGATTCCTTTGGTATGTAGATCAAGTAGAAAGGACAACACAGAGGAGATCATGTTCAAATTGTAAAAATCATCCTGATAAAAGGACTGAAAGGACGCTGAAATCAAGAAAAATACATATAGCGTCGCTCAAGATTATGTTGTGAAAAGAGCATTTTGTTACCTTTCTACATCTCTGCATTCTTATCTTCATCTTATTCTGAAGAGGTTATTTCTTACATCTAAAGTGAGACTATGCAACTTTTGAAAGCAGAAATATCTCTATATTCATTCTCTACAGATGAAAAGTTCAATTCACAAGATATAAAACGCACCAATTCAAAGCACTCAGGGGTTTTGCTGCTATTTCAGAGTAGGTACTCTCCCGTCCCAAGAGGAACCGTGATTGACGTAAGTGTACATTGATTGGTCGAACACATGAGCCAATGCAGCAGCAGCAACCACCATTTTAAAAAAAAAACCCAGGAAGTGCGCCGGTCGACGTTCCCGACTTTCGTAGTGCCCAAACAGCAGTATTGCAACTTCTGTGTCCGTCACGTGATGCCCAAAAATTCTTTTCCCCATAGAACTACATTGGGAAAGAGACGTCTATAACTCAGCGGATAATTGTTTTTTGAGGTGAATCAACTTCCCAGTACGAACACTTAAATAGCCCTTATTTCAAAAATTAAGTTTTTAAAGTTGTAAAATGCACTAATAGCTGAATCCAGAGTTATTTCCCCTCCTCCGTTCATGTGAGTGAGACCCAGACCGAGGCTGGAGTGCAAGCCGTGATGACGGCGTGACGAAAGGACCCCGTGACCAAGTCATGTGACCGAGCGGACGCTACTCCGCCAATCATCTCGGACGCTACTCCGCCAAGATCCAGGTACTTTTCCAGACGGAAGTCGAGCCATTTAGGCTTCATGCGCCAATGAGCAACTCTCATAGGAATGACCGAGCTCGCTGATCTCCCAGCTGGAGATCACTTCAGCGTTCCTATTGGTGGTGCGTATGCAAACAGAAAAAAACTGGTAAACATAGTTGAGCATTTAGCAGCTAAAGAGACGGATATTTTTTCTCAACAATTGGTGAAGACCAAAAAAGAACAAAAAGAGAGGGTGAATATCCGACTTATATTCATCAGGTGAACACGACTCCAAATGAATGATTATCTTGCTTTGTAAGTGCTGGATGTGTGAAGCAATTATTTGCTTTGCTAATAAAAAATGTATAAGCTGACAAGATGTTGTGTTTTCAGCTTATTCCATTAAATATAAAGACACACAGAAAGAAATAAAAATCAAATAATGCAGCCTTTTATGCATCCAACTGAAAGGGAATTGAAGATGGTATTATCCTTTAGGCTTTGTCTGTAAAATAGTATCTGTAATATAAAAGAGGTTATTATTCTCAATATTGACCAAAATGTCTACAACATGAAACTTTCCTTTCCAACAGTGCATGCTCTAAAAAAAGTTAATCATAGCAGATAATGAGATGAAGATAGTACAACATTTTTCACTTGATGTTAACGAGGTAATTCACCATTATGAGCCTAAATTACTTTCAAATTTACACAAGCAGCTCTGATGGACAAACAGACGGATGAGATGTGATGAGAATATGAGGAACCTCAACAGACAAACTGATGTCCGTTAGTTAAACAAGAAGGTGTGTCCAAACTATTAGCTCAGTTCTGGTTTAATGGTCATTAGATTTACAGTGTGAGCTGATGAGGTGCTTTAATGGAGAAACCCTTCGAGGACTTTGTTCATTAGTTGGGGGTCAAACGGTCAAACTCCCGCTGGACGGCCTCAGGAGGGAACGAGTCGTGACCTGGCTTTCCCTGGCCTACAGCTGTGACCTCTTGACCTTTAACCCCTCCTCACTGGGAAGGAAAAAATATGGAAGCGAGCCAAATCTGTTTCTCTCGATCATTTTTAAATGTAATACTCCAATAATGTGGTTTAGAGATGCCAGGTTATGACCAATAAACATTGTTTAAGCCTCATAATCAGACTATTACATTAAATGCATTTGTGTTCAATCAGAGTCGGATCAAAATCTAACACTAAGGCTGTATTCTAAACCGCATACTATACTAGTAGTACGTACTGATTAGGCCAAAATGTAGTATGTATAAGTACGTGAACAAAAGCTAAATCTCCAGTATGCCAAAAAATACCTGGATGTTGTACTGATTTAGAAAAAAATCTCCAGTATGCGTCGGACCAGTCTTCCTCGCCAACTGTATCCCACAATGCAAAGCGCTGGAACAGTACAGGCTACGGTTACAACAACAACAACAGCCAAAAACTGCTTGTTTTTTACATTTTTCGTAGCTATTTCATCACTAAATTCAGTTCTGAAAAATTTGAGGCGAGAAATCAAGTGTGTAGATTTTGAATATTGACAGTTTTACAGTATTAGATGGCGAATCGATCATTTGCTCCACCGTTTTTCAGAGTTTAGAAGCTCCACAAACTGCCGTGACAGCTAGCTGTGGCCTGCCGGGGTCGCTACCTCGCCAGCCGGGCGGTCACGCTCACAGACTGCTATGAGCTGGCTGGAGCTCTCTAGAGACCGGTCTCGTAGACGAGAGGCTTTTATTTCATTGTTGACAGATAGTTTTTTTATATATCACAACACAAATGTCCATTATAAATTAACAGGAACCTGTGATTATCTGCCTTTTTGGAGTTGAAAAGCTCAACAATTGCCCGCGGGCGTAGCTCGCTCACCAGCCGGGCACTGACGCTCACAGAGCGGCGACACAGCAGCAGAGTGGCGAGGGAAGAGGAGAGGGAAAGAGCCGCCTCTGACGGAGCCAAAAGATACCTGCTGAAACAACATGACCCTTTTTAACATTACTCTAATATTTGTAGGGAGATCAGTCCACTGTTTAGTTGCTGTAACTGAAAAAGCAATTTAGAGTAAATTTTGTTTATCATTTTATCAATGTTTTTTTATATTACCGTCTCCCCTCGTTGATGATCCTGTTTGTCTCACTTCACTATGAGCTGTTAGAATAAATTGTTTACACCTGCAGTATCTTATAAAGTAAACAAACACAACACAAACAAAAAAACCTAAGTTGTATTTTTCGATAATATTGCAATAGTGGTACGAGTTAGTTTTTTTTCCAGTGCTTTAAGAGCTGGTTTAAAGGCTAAATCCTGGTCTGGCATACTGCTAAATACATTGGAATACTGCACAGCCTAAGTGTCTAAGGACTTTTGATGATGGTGTCCGTGCAGGTTTAATTTTTGGTTTCTTGTGTTAGAAAGACGTCTTTTCTCTCCAAAGCTTTTAACAGCTTTGACAAACAGCTGCAGTAAGTCATCATGGTTCCATGTTTGCGTCTCCATCGTCAGCTGTCACACACTCACATCATAGCTTGTAACTCAGCATTTACACATTCACACTGTTATTAGCCACCATTTGTACTGTAAAGAATTCAAATTCTTCATTTCAGAATGAACCTAATTAAGTGGGACAATGAAAGTAATCAAATTAGACTTCATTGATCGTTTTAATGCAGCTCTAGTTAATCAACAAAAAGGCCAAAACAACTATTAATTGATATTTTTATATTAACAATGGATCAAACATGCACAGAGCTAACAATGTTTTTCTGTTTTTACATTGTGATTGCATGACTGATATTGCTGCTACAAGTAGTGTTAGTGTTTCACTAATTACCAGCGTGTTCATCAGTTTTTAGTGTCCCCTGGACACTTGTATCGTTTTGTTTTTGCATGTCCTACAGCATTTCTGTTGGCTCGTGTTTTCTCTATTTGCAGTGCTTTTCATGGTGAGTGTTACTTAAAGTGTCAGTAGTCAGTATATTTTTGGCA
>CAKAKR010017123.1:0-25972 GCA_916700685.1 Adelosebastes latens
TATATATATATATATATATATATATAAATTCTATTTATCCATCTATCTATCTATCTATCTATCTATCTATCTATCTATCCATCCATCCATCTATCTATCTGTACTGCAGAACCATGTGTGTCTATCGGTGTCTATCTGTACTATTCACACATTTGTAGAAGAAATGATAGAAGTAGTGCAGGTAGGATTACAGTAGTTTAAATATATTCAAAATAATTGTATGACGTGCAGAATATGTAAATCAACAGGAGTTTTTGCATGAAGATAGGCCACTAGTCCCTGAGATACAATCAGGGTCTCTCATACAAAGTGTGTCTGTATTGCAAGGGTGCAATGCATCCTGTTGAATTGTGTAACTAGGTACAGAGAGAGAGGGGAGGGAGAGATTCACAACACATTTCCTGCCCTTGGTTTCCTTTCTTTGTTCCAGCTGGGGTTTAAGTTTCACATTTATGGGTTAGGTGATGGGTTGAAGCGGAGCACAAATATGAATCACTTTAAAAAGCTATACAAAAAAGATATTTTTGGGAGGTATATGGTTGAGGAAGAGTTGTGGTAAGGGTTGTGTTAAGGGTTGGTTTATATCTACTTTTTAACTCCGGATGGATATGTGGGTTGTAAATAAACTTGGGATGCTGTTCATATATTTAATTTGGGATGTAAATAAATCTGGGATAGTTTATATATTATATTATATTATCATTCTATGATATATGAGTTATTAGAGGAGAAGTGAGAAAGGGGTATAGGGAAATATAAGTTTTACTTCTACCTACTCCTTTTTGGACACTATTACTCTTGTTTTGTTTGTTATTATTTTGTATCTGTTTTTATTTATTTTTATGTTCGAAATAAAGTCTTTCATTCATTTAGCCTACAATTAATCAAAACTGCTTTTATGTAGGCTATTATAAAAAATTGCAAGGGTCTTCAATGCTCTGTTTGGCCCTGCATTCGTCTATAATGGTATTTGTAACCACATCAAATCAGTTTAACACTCAAACATGGACTTATATTCATAGCTGGTCCGGTAGTTTACTGTCTTTCGTTACATAATCAACTAAGCTTTCATTTCCTAAAGTTTCATTTTTCGTGTCATGTCCTTGTGGACCCTCCCCCCCTGATACGTCACCGCCTGCTCATACGTGTAGCCTCGTGTCAGTCACGCCTCTCAGCCAATGAAATGACCGAGCGTGGTCAAGGAGGCGGGACATTCCGCACACTGGGCAGTAAAAAGGAGAGGTAAGGAGAGCACGCAGCCACACTGAGAACCTGTAGATGTTTATCTACCCACTAACAGCCTAAGGAGCCTTTTAACACACAAAGGTATTTATTCTATTTGTAGATAATGTCGTGTGTAGCGTAGCTTGCCATATTACTTTGATATATTTAAAAGAAAGAGCGCTGTTAAGATGTTTAAATTGCTTAATACGGCGTTTACTTAACGTTACATGTGACGTATAAAGGTTGTAGTGTGTGTGTACATGTGTTTATGTTTATTATAGGCTCAGTACAGCGTGCCACAGCCTGCACAAATGATGAGGTAATGCGTTTATACACCTTTACAGACTTATTCTCAAGTATACGCAGCTAAACAACCCGCTGGTCATCATGGCTCTGGATGGATGTGGCCTCGTCTGCAAATATATCCTCATCATCTTCAACATCGTCTTTGCGGTAAGTCTGTCAAATCATAGTAGCCTACTGCGTAGTTTTGACAAAAAATGGGGGAAAAAACATTTTTTTGTTTTTTTTAACATTATGTGACAATACAGTATTGTGTTGTTTGTAAGTTCCCATGGGGGAAAAAGCCAAATAGTTTATTTGTAGTTTTTTTTGTTTGTCAAATTAAAAGTTCCAGTGTAGTTCAGTTGGCTCCAATTAGGTTTCGTTTCTGCAGAATAGCAGCTCAGGTTACTTTCACTTCTTGAAATCAACAACACCTGTCTAACACGCCCAACAAGATGAAAGAGAACCATAAGAGAGATGGTACCTACCCCATATTTAAAGAGGACCTATTATGCTTTTTTTCAGGTGCATACTTGTATTCTGGGTTTCTACTAGAACATGTTTACATGCTTTAATGTAAAAAAAAAAAAAACGCTTTATTTTTCTCATACCGGCTGTGCTGCAGCACCTCTTTTCACCCTCTGTCTGAAACGCTCTGTTTGAGCTCCTGACCCGCCCCCCAAACAAAAGCCCAGTCTGCTCTGATTGGTCAGCTGGTCCACTCTGTTGTGATTGGTCAACCGAACCAAACTCTTCAGACTCCGCTCCAGCTCCGCTCTAACTAGTTTTGTTTGAGGGCGGACTAAATTAGCCGCTAGGCAGCTGTTATGCAAATGTGTTACTTGGTGACATCACCATGTTACGGAAGAAAGTGATAAGCCCTTCCTCTGAGTTTTGCTCAGCTTTTTATTTTTTATTTTTTGTCTGGACCGCAGAGGGCCAGCCTTACAAACGCAAAAGTCTGTCCAGCGCAACGAAACTTGGACCAAGCTGTCAAACTAGGGGACCTAGTTCTAAAATGAAACGAGACTCAGCACCGGCATAGCCTATTTCTCGCTTAAAATGTTTTCAGAAGTAGATTTGGGGGATTGTGAAGACAGAATAAGAAAAGGTTTACGAGCAGGTCGCCATGTTGTTTCCTGTTTGAAACGGCAAGCAGAAAACCAGGGACCAATCAGGTGCATTCAACGATAGGGTACCAGCCTAGTCAAAGACTATAGACGCAAAGGGACGAATCTCCAGTGTTTTTTGGAAACAGCTGCTGCTGCCATCTTGGACTGAAAACGCTTATTATATTTATAATATTTTATTATTCAACACAGGCCATTTCGGTAGAATATGACACTTTTTAAGCGGACGTTTTACTGGCGTCTGGCAGTCGCTTTCAGTCCAAAATTGTGGAAGTGTAGCTCTGCGGTTGGGCGCTGATGTTGCAATGGAACGAATTTACTTCCACTTCTTGGTAATATACGTTCTTTGCCCTAGTGTCCTCACCGGACCTGGTGGACATGTACCGCCGCATTTAACATTATAGACATGACCACTGACTATTTGTGTAACAATTTAGCCACAAATTCACAGACTGACAATACACGGTCCAGACATATACTCGGTTTTGACCGAGTCTTGTTTAATATTTCTTTTAACCAGTTAATCGGTCAAAATTCTTACTGTTGGTTAACAGTTAATTATTACATGTTAATTATTAACATCCCTACACAAAAAACAGTATAACACACTAAAGGAAAGGGGAAAAAGTACAATAGGTCCTCTTTAACCTGCTCTTTTCTGCTTTTCATGTGCTGTCTTGTCAACTGTTGCATTGTGTTTCAGTGTATTTCTGTTGTTTGACAGGTGTTTACCTAGCTGTCCCACAGTTGCGCTCATTCTGCACTTTGTTCTCTCAAATAATATTGTTGTCTGTTCACCTACACGCCACCTGTTATTTTACACAATGTGTATTAAAAACTCATCTTCAGCTGCCTCACCACCGAAAATACCACATCAGACTCGACCACGTATAGAAACTTACAGTTTTGTAGATGTGAAACCGTGTAACCAGGAATGTTGGCGTACTGCACAGTGAAACTGGTTTTATTATTACGTCTGTGGTTTGGCAGGTGTTGGGGTTTGCCTTTTTGGGTCTCGGTCTGTGGCTGAGGTTCAGCGGTAGCACCAGAGGCATCTTCGAAGTAGGGGACCTCAACTCAGGTGGATTTGTTATAGGTCAGTACTTATGTTACGCACATTTGTGTCATTTCTCCAAAATAAATGCATGAAGACATTTTGCCTCTGATACATATTCAATCATAGATCTGTGTCTCTCTCTCTTTGTTTTTTTTTATCAGTTGTGACTGTACTGATAGCTCTCGGCGCAGTGATGCTGATTGTGGTGGTGTTTGGAGACTACGGTGCCTGCAATGAGAAAAGATGTGCTCTGCAAGTGGTGAGATGTCTTTACACAATAACTTCCTTCTAAGGTGGGGCAACCGCCTTCCTGTTATGTGATTACAATAACCTGCCTTTCACAGTTCTAATACTGTAACTAGTGCAAAACTAACTTTGTGTTCATCTGAAAAATCTTTAAGATTTGAGGAACAGCCGCTGTTCAGTTTTATCAATTACATCGACAAAAATGATGGGCAAAGTTATAGCAAGAGCAAATGTGACGAACTACAACAGGTTAAGTTTCACATAATCAGGAAATTCAATGTGCCAATGTTCTCTCTCTGAGTTCTACAGTCACACAATTACTGTAAAGGCAACAAGGACGTACGAGAGCCAAATAACTGAAATTCCCCTCATTTAAAGCTGCATTCGGTAACTTTGAACAAATATGATTAAAAAAAGTTATTCTATAAAAAGGTCACTATATCCTGACAGTAGTGCATTAGACAGATAATCTGAAAAAAATCATCTTCCTCTGTGTCCTCCGGTGCTCTTAATGGCATTTGCAAGGTTTCGATGTGCCCGAAGGAAAACAGCCAGAGCCGAACTGTCTCTACAGCAGCTGTCAATCACTACTCGCAAAACTCGCAAACTCTGATCAAACGGTCAAACTAGGCAGCTCTGATCAAATATGAATCAATATTCTGTTACTGTAATGCCTATTTCTCGCCTCAAATGTTCTCAGAAACATCTTGTAGTGTACTGTTTAGCTGTATAATGAGAAAGTTTGTGACCCGGCAGCCATGTTGAGGAAATACCTAGCACCGCCCACCAGCCGGAGCAAACTTTCTAATTTTACAGCTAAACAGTACCAGTGTTAATTTTGTCATCTATTTTAGATTTAGTCTTAGTTTTAAGACAAAATGCTTATTAGTTTTAGTCAAATTTTAGTAATTTTTTTCCTCCATAGTTTTTCTAGTTTTAGTCGACGACAACTCAGAACGTTTTAGTTTTAGTCACCGAAAAGTCATTTGACTTTAGTCAAAATGTTTTCTCTCTTAATTTTGTCAACTATTTTTTTTATTTTTTTTTATTTAATCTTAGTCCTGTTTAGTCATCAGATTATATTGAACATTTCTGTCAAACTTATTTCACATAAAATGTTATCTTATCATTATCTGATGAAAAACACATTAAGAATGCAGCTTTGCAGTTAGTTTGAGTCCTCCTGACTGACTGCGCTCATTAATGATCGCGGTTCAGTCGCACCCATCGGTCCGTTATGAGAGCCAATCTGCACTGCCCAACAATGAAACAGTGAAAATATGCGTTATTCAACCATCCGAACCCGACCCCCAAACCGCCAATTTTATGCATTATAGTAGCACAATTGTCAGGATTGAGGTGTGAGACAAGAAGGACAGATACAGACTGAGCGCCGCTGCTGGAGCACGGTGAAGAGAAGGTGGAAGGTGACACAAATATAGTAAAGTTTTTATGTTTTTAAACTACATTTTAGTCTCGTCTTTTTTCGTCAACATATTGCATGTTTGATATCGTCACCGTTTGTGTTTAATGACGTAGTGTTTGATGTCTCGTCATCGTCTCGTCTTAGTCATGGAAAAAGGAACATATTTCGTCATAGTTTTAACACTAAACAGTAAACAAAAATTTGAGACGAGAAATAAGCATTACAGTAACAGAATATTGATTCATATTTGATCATAGCTGCCTAGTTTGACCATTTGATCAGAGTTTGCGAGTTTTGCAGGCAGTGATTGACAGTTGCTGTAGAGACTCCTCGGCTCTGATTGGTTGTTTTTAATTCGGGCACGGTGAAAAGTGGCAAATGCCATTAGGAGCACCGGAGGACACAGAGGAACATTATTTTTTCAGAGATTATCTGTGTCATGCACTACTGTCAGGATATATAAAAATAACTTTTTATCATATTTGCTCAAAGTTACCAACTGCAGCTTAAATAATGAAGTCACTGCTATGCTCACCCTGCCTCCTCATCAGCAGACTGGTTAAATGTCAGACAGTCAAAGATTTGTCAGTTCATCACCTGGAAGGCTAAGATATGTAGCAGTGATTAATAGGTGCTGGTCAGTGGAGGTGACATGGGCGAGTTGATCAGTCCTGTGATGTTTCAGAGCAGCTCAACAGACTAAAACCTGAGCACAACAAACCACATCAACCAACATGCTTATTCTTGTCTTTTAAAATCAACAACCAGGCAAAACAAAAAGCTACTAGATACTTGTTCAAGTGCAGATCTTAGATGACTTCGTCTACACAAGTTCATTGAGCTAGCAGGTCTTACATAACGTTTTCTCAAGTGATAAGCAAATAACTGAGGCAGGGCTCTTTTAAGAAGACTGGTGAGCTGCTTTCTTTTCAGAAACAGAAGCCTATTTTTCATTCAAGGCCAAGTGTTCAGAGTTATCTAGTAGATAAGACCAGCCGAACATCTGAACACACTGTTAGAACATTTCTGTTCCCTCCCCGAGCAAAGGGTTAAAGTAATATGGAGGAGTTTTAATTCTTAGTGTCAGTTGTCTCTTGGTACCACTTAATCTCATCACTTTCTGCTTAAAATGATCTCATTATTGTGCTTCCATATCAAAATATATCAAAATGTACCTTAAAGGGAGATTTGTCAAATATTTAATACTCTTATCAACATGGGAGTGGATAAATATGCTGCTTTATGCAGATGTATGTATATATTTATTATTGGAAGCCAATTAACAACACAAAACAATGACAGATTTTGTCCAGAAACCCTCACAGGTACTACATTTAGCATAAGAAATATGCCCAAATCATAATATGACAAACTGCAGCCCAACAGGCAACAACAGCTGTCACTGTGTCAGTGTGCTGACTTGACTATGACTTGCCCCAAACTTCATGTGATTATCATAAAGTGGGCATGTGTGTAAAGGGGAGACTCGTGAGTACCCATAGAACCCATTTTCATTCACATATCTTGAGGTCAGAGGTCAGGGGAGTACGGTTTTTCTTCACCAAAATTTAGTGCAAGTTTGGAGCGTTATTTAGCCTCCTTCGACAAGCTAGTATGACATGGTTGGTACCAATAGATTCATTAGGTTTTCTAGTTTCATATGATACCAGTATCTTCACAACCTAAGAATCCCAAGTTGAGTCAATGTGTTATAAACTTTGACAGCCCTAATATCGAGATATCGTGATACACAATTTCGTCGTCTAAATTGAAAATAACAAGCTCATACTAAATCAGATTTCTCGTTTTACCCTGTTTATGTGCATCATGCATGTAAACATAGTCAGCGTATAGCAGGAAGTATTTATTTTTCTCTCTTAATTTCACTTGAAACTGTTTAGTGCATAAGTTCTGAATAAATGAGAAAATACTCAGTGCTTTTTATTTGTCAAGTATTCAATTCACACAGGAGTATACAACAATAGGCTTTTCCATTTGGTTATTTCATATAGACTATTCATTTATTGAACTACCAGAAAACATGCCATATCGTGATATATATCGTTATTGAGATATGAAAGGATGATCAGGATAGAAGATTTTGGCCCAGCCCTAAACTAGCAGACATCTTTTCTCCAGAATTGTAACCACAAAGTATTGAAACTGTAAGTTTCATGTTGAGAAACCCCCACAGCACAGTGGTGGGAAACTAATGAATGCGAGGGAGGAACGGGGAATGTAAAAAAGATCCTTTACTTACTCATAGATCTGCCCCTGGTGAGCTGCACTTTTGGCCTTCGTCTTGATTTGGCACTCTCCTTTTCATTCATCCTCCTTTCTGCAAGTGAAAAGATTTATGCTCTTTTATGCGCATATACAGAGTCTGGTGTGCAACACTATATCCCCAACAATGTGGGTATAGTTAACTATTAATTAATTAATTAATTAAACTATAAACAGTGGGGTTCAAATATGTCACACAATCAAATGCTCAATGCTTCAGTGTTTTTCCTGATTTCCTGTTTAATGCTATTTTCCAGTTTTATCTCATAGTCTCATGTCAGTGTCCTTGTAGGAAAGTTCAGAGGCATTCCTAAACTGTTACGTAGCACAAGGGCGGGAGGCTGAGGGGACTTGTGTGCTGTAGGAAGAAACAGGCTAGGACACTGTTGAAAACTCTGATTCACAATGTAGAACTGTAATGCAGCAAAGACGTTTTGAACAGCGACAAATTGCGACGCTTAATTTCGAATTGTGAATGTGAAGCTGATTTCAGACTCGAGTCAACTAATAAATAAGATTCACTCACAATGAAACTGCCAACTTCTCTGTATATGTTTTATGAAGTGTATCGGCCTGAACATGTCTGAGAGGCTCTAAATCATTACTTATTGGACTTCAGAGTCTTGAGAGTTACATGGCTCAGTGGCCAGTGAAACGAATAGATTACATCAACATGTTTTATGATAGCCACCAACCTTTACAGATGATTTATGAAAGGTGAAAATATTACTCTTTAAGTAATTGTTTTACATATTATTTTGGGCTATCAAATATGCTTGCTTTATACAAATGTATGTATATATTTATTAATAGGAATCAATTAAAACACAAAACAATGTCAAATATTGTCCAGAAATCATAACAGGTACTGCATTTAGCATAAAAAAATATGCTCAAATCATAACATGGCAAACTTAAGCCCAACAGCTGTCAGTGTGTCAGTGTGCTGACTTGACTATGACTTGCCCCAAACTGCATGTGATTATCATAAAGTGGGCATGTCTGTAAAGGGGAGACTCCTGGGTACCCATAGATCCCATTTTCATTCACATATCTTGAGGTCAGAGGTCAAGGGACCCCTTTGAAAAAGGCCATGACAGTTTTTCCTCGCCAAAATGTAGCTTAATTTTGGAGCATTATTTTGCCTCCTTCACGACAAGCTAGTATGACATGGTTGGTACCAATGGATTCTTTGTGTTTTTTAGTTTCATATGATGCCAGTATCTTCACTCTAGCTTTAAAACTGAGCCCACTACAACCTAAAAATCACAAGTTGCGTTAATGTGTTAAAGAAATTAGTGGTGTTAAAACAAATTTGCATTATTATCGCGTTAACTTTGGCAGCCCTAATATTTTATGAAGTGCAATGTTAAGCGTTCTTCCTACCGGTTAAAACAAAAACAAGCATACATTTGCATATCCTTGTTTCTTATGCAGATGCGTAGTAGTGGGAGAAAATGGTGTGTTGTGGTGTTATGCTGTTTGAATATTTGTTCCTGTGTATTAACCTGTGCCATTAAAATGTTCTAATTAGGTTTATTTACCTTATCTTCTCCTTTCAGTTCTCCGTCCTTCTGACCCTTCTGGCGGTGGCGTTAGTTGCTGTTGGAGTGCTTGCTTATTCCAGAAGGGATGTGGTAAGAGGGAAAGGGAAGAGGAGGGGAGGGAAACAAAAATAGGATGAAAAATAGTCAAAAATAAAATCATAAAAAAGTAAATATCCTATATTTATGATCATGATATTGTGTTTTATTATTAAGGTTGGATTGAAGTTTTTGGAGTTCTACACCAGCATGTATGGCCTGTATTTGACTAACGATGGAGACCCGGTCATTGGTGCCACTCTCACATTCATCCACAACACGGTAAGCACAAACTCTATTTCATTCCTTCATATAGAGTGGTGCAGGGATGACGTATTTTGCAGGCCAACCAGGAAGATAGCATCGCCTTGGGTTCCCTCAACAAAAAGCCAATGGGATGTTCCATTGGGTTTTGGATTATTGCAGAAAATAAGCTCTGTGGCAAACACACATTTATGATACTTACACGTTTTGTTCAGCAAGATAATCTCCACAAATAAACACCACTTTATGATTTCTGAAACGTGAATACAATCGCCAGAAGTAAAAAGCTAACGTTAGGCTATAAATTAACTACACCACGGTCGCAAGAGCGCGAGTATACACAACGAGGCTGTAAAGGCGGACGAGTCGGCGTGATGACATTTAGTAGTCTCATTTAGCCACTTGTTAGCAACCGCCTTTTTTAAGACTCATAAAGAATTCAAAATTGACGAGTGGGATATTTACTGACGTATTTTATATGGTAGAACAAAACATTAAAATCTCTTAAGCTTGTATTAACCACAGACCTTATTTCAAGCATCTTAAACCCACTGACGTCGAGACGAGGGAACCTGAAGTGCTAATCACAATTAAAGCTCAGAATTAACCAGCTAAAGAGTAATATGTTTATTTACAGCAGCAGCTAGTTCATTCAGAGTAACTTTAACTTGTCTGTTGTTTTAGCTAACAGGTGCTAACTGGCTAAATCTGGTAGGTGTGACTAGTGACAACACCAAAGTGAAAAGTGATGTTTTTTTTAATTTCTTAAATTACTTAAATTATTGCCTCATTTATATATTTTAGACAATTAATTAATAGGACTTTTTATTTCATAATTAAAGGGAGATTTGTCAAGTATTTAATACTCTTATCAACATGGGAATGGACAAATATGCTTGTTTTATGCACATGTATGTATATTTATTATTGGAAATCAATTAACAACACAAACAATGACAAATATTATCCAGAAACCCTCAAAGGTACTGCATTTAGGATACAAATATGCTCAAATCATAACATGGCAAACTGCAGCCCAACAGACAACAACAGCTGTCAGTGTGCTGACTTGACTATGACTTGCCCAAAACTGTATGTGATTATCACAAAGTGGGCATGTCTATAAAGGGGAGACATTTTCATTCACATATCTTGAGGTCAGAGGTCAAGGGACCCCTTTGAAAATGGCCATGCCAGTTTTTCCTATCCAAAATGTAGCGTAAGTTTGCAGCGTTATTTATCCTCCTTCCCGCTATCCATTGGTATCACATGGTTAGTATCTTAACTCTAGCTTTAAAAATGAGCCAGCTATAACCTCCAAAAGATCGATTGTGTTTATGCGTTAAAGAAATTAGTGACTTTAAAATAAATTTTCGTTAACGCGTTATCACGTTAATTGTAACAGCCCTAAGAATTACTCATTTCTTTATGTAATATTTAACACTTTAGGGCTCCATATTGAAGATATAAAGTGAAATATAAAAAATGATTATTAATTTTGAGTGTGATCTTCATCTCCCTTCTGTAGCTTCACTGCTGTGGATTAACAGGGGTCAAGTTGGTAGAGTTGGCTCAAAACACCTGTCCGGAAGCAGCTGGATTGTTTGAGCACTTCAAGATGGATGTAAGTTGTTGCCAAGAACCAAATCTGTTCTAATGAGGGTATATGTCTTAAAATTTGTATGGTTTTGAGTTCATCTTTGCGTTATCTGTGTTCACTTAAGACACTAGTACGATGTAGGGTGACCCCTTTTCTTGTTCCTACCACTGGAAACTGAGCTGCTGTATTCTGTAGACTCTCGGTTAGTTACAGTATAAAGGATGCTAACAGTTTCTCTTGTCTTCCTACAGAGTTGTCCTGGGATCATCCTAAGTGTCTTTGACAGTAAAGCACCACTGGTGATGGGCGTCTTTGTTGGAACTGGAGCTCTTTTGGTAAGCAAACGTGTTGCATGTTCCACATTTCTACACTTAAACGCAGTTAATGAAGTTAATGTTTCGGCTGAACTAGCTGGTGAAAGGAAAATTATTATTTACCCAAAGAATTATTAATTTACATTTTGATGTTTAAAAATATCACTCCGCCCATTTTTATTGCTATTTTGTATTTAGAAAGTGCAACAAAATGCAAATGAGAGCAGAGATGTACTGTAGATGCTACTGGATTGTGTAGAGCCACCAAATCAGACAGCCAATCAGCAGCCAGATATAGATAATTGGCTTTGTTGTGCTTTGATTGGCTCGTAGATAAAGCACAGCGGCCTGCAGAGACGAAGACTGAGGCAATGTGTTATCCTCCAAAAACATTATCTGGAGGAGCTATCAGATTCTACATTCAAACATTTCATACCAATGGCTCATTATTTTGAGTTTTTATAATTTAAAAAAATCAAATACTGTATTGTTTCTTTTAAATATTGATTTAAATATATTATTAATTTAACTATATATACAAAAACTAAAATATATATATATACAAAAACCTTGATTGCTAATCCAATTATTAACAAGCCTTAGAGTCTACAGCCATGCTAGCAGCTCTGTGAGACTGGAAGCACAGCTGTGCTCCGAGCTAAATGCTAATGCTAATATGGCCACAGTGACAATGCTAACATTCAAGTGTTTAATCAGTATAATATTTGTCATGTTTACTACTTAGTTTAGCCTGTAAGCATACCAACATTAGTTAATGATCATTAAATACAAAGTACAGCTGAGGCTGATGGGAATATCATTAGTTTTGCAGGTATTTAGTCATAAACCAAAGTATCGGGCAAATTGTAATTTTTGACACGACAGTGGTGCTAGATGTCACATTAGAATTTATCCTCTAGGGACCTTGGATATCTGTAGCAAAACTGACGGCAATCCATCGAATAGTTGTTGAGACATTTCACTGAAGTCACCAAAGTTATAAGGTTCATCCTCTAGGAACCATGAATGTCTGTATCCTACCAAATTTCATGGCAATCCAATTAATACTTGAAATGATGACCACTATAAACATTATACCTGCTTTGCATTAGCATGTTAATATTGTCATTGTGCGCATGTTGGCATTCTGACGTTAGCATTTAGCTCTAAGCACTGCTGTGCCTGAAAAGGCGGGTCCATTATTTGTTTAGTTTTTCAGGTGTTCATATCATTTTGTATCATTTTCTCAAGCCCTTCTAAAAACCTTTTCCCACGTGACCTGACGCAGATTTCTGCATGATGACCCCGCTACATAAGTTACAGTATATATACACATCCTTTATGGTCAGCATTATACATACTGTAATAACACAACAAACACTAACCGATTGATGCAGCGGTAGACCAGCAACTTCCGTGTTCTGCGTGGTAAAATTACTGTTTTCGTGAAGGTAGTCTGGTGGCTTTGAAGACAACGATATAACTGCTTCAGTTCGCCGTCGGAGAGGGCTGTCTGATGGCGAGGTAAAATGGTGAAATATTCTTTATATAGCGTACACTTACACTGCTACTGATTTTTTTAAGGTGGCTAAAATACAAATACTGCTTTACCTCACCATCGGCCAGCCCTTTCCAACGGGGAACTGCCGTTTTATTGCTGTCTTCAAAGCCACCAGACTACATTCACAAAAACAGTAATTTTACCTCACAGAACACTGGAGTCTATATACAACCCCACTTCAAAAAATCCAAACTAACCCTTTCAGTTATTTCCAAACTTAGCACAGCTAACGTCGACTCAGCTAGTGCTGGCGTTCACATTATTCATAACCTTATTGATTAGCTTACTTTGGTAACCTACTTACTGCTTTTTGCTCACGGCTGAGTGGCGTTTCCATTTGAAAAAAACAACTTGAAAATAACACAGATGGACCCGCACTTAAGATACAGTCTCACATAGCTGCTAACACAGCTGTAGACTCTTAGTCTTGTTATAAGTGAAACCATATTCTGAGACGCCTCACCACAACTCTTCCTGTTCACTGTTAAGTGCTTTGAAAATTGTCATCCCTAAAAAACAAAAACAATGAGCCTTATTAATATTGTATTGCAGACGTACACATTCACTGCACACAACACAGTACATAATGTAAGACTATCTAGCGTTTAATTCGCATTAAATTACAGTCACAACTGACTGATGTTGGGACAAGGAGGAAAAGTGAGACTTATATCTTGGTGATAAAACAGCTCCCTTCAGTTTCTTACGTATAGACAAGCTGAATTTTGACTTTTGCTCTTGTTCATAAAGTTAATGACCATGTTCTAATCAGTGTACACCCCACTGTTTGTCTTAATCCATGCTCCTGTCCTCCCCCTGTCTTGCTTTAAAAAAATCTTTTTTTTCCTTCACTCTTTCGTTCTCCCCATCATTGGTTGCCAAAGATCATAGCTCTGATTTGCAGCACAACCCTCAGTAGAAAGATCCGTCAGTCCGCCTCATCCGCTCAGTACATCATCCTGACTCACTCCACTTCTGTCCTGGCTAACCCTCAGCATGAATTGGCCTCCACCTCCTACTCCCACCCTTACCAGGATCCGGTTATCTTCACCCCTCTCTCTGTGGCCAGCATCCCTGTGGCTCAGGCTTAGTGCGCTCTTGTATGTTTTTACTCTCACCGTCATGCTGTCTTGATTTTATTCCACTACGCTCTGGCATAGACAATACACATTTTATATTTTTATTAGGGCTGTCAATCAATTAAAATATTTAATCATGATTAATCGCATGATGTCCAAGATTAATCGCACATTTTTTATCTGTTCAAAATGTATCTTAAAGGGAGATTTGTCAACATGGGAGTGGGCAAATATGCTTGCTTTATGCAAATGTATGTATATATTTATAATTGGAAATCAATTAAATATTGTTCAGAAACCCTCACAGGTACTAATAAAAATAAAAATATGCTCAAATCATCTTCACTCTAGCTTTAAAACTGAGCCCGCTACAACCTAAAGATAGCAAGTTGCGTTAATGCCTTAAAGAAATTAGTGGCGTTAAAACAAATTTGCATTATCACGTTAGGTTTGACAGCCCTAATATTTAATCCATTCTCTTCTCTGCATGGCTACTGCAGGTGTCTCCCTTTTAAAAAGGAAAAATCCACCCTGAAACACATAACACATTTTTTATCTGTTCAAAATGTACCTTAAAGGGAGATTTGTCAAGTATTTAATACTCCTATCAACATGGGAGGGGGCAAAGATGCTGCTTTATGCGAATGTATATATTTATTATTGGAAATCACTTAACACAAAACAATGATATATTGTCCAGAAACCCTCACATGTACTGCATTTAGCATATAAAATATGCTCAAATCATAACATGGCAAACTGCAGCCAACAGGCAACAACAGCTGTCAGTGTGTCAGTGTGCTGACTTGACTATGACTTGCCCCAAACTGCATGTGATTATCATAAAGTGGGCATGTCTGTAAAGGGGAGAATCGTGGGTACCCATAGAACCCATTTTCATTCACATATCTTGAGGTCAGAGGTCAAGGTCAAGTTTGGAGCATTATTTAGCCTCATTCACAACAAGCTAGTATGACATGGTTGGTACCAATAGATTCATTAAGTTTTGTAGTTCAACATGACACCAGTATCTTCACTGTAGATTTAAAACTGAGCCCGCTAAAACCTAACAATTACAAGTTGCGTTAAAGAAATTAGTGGCATTAAAACAGCCCTAATCTGTATATCTACAGTTAAAGAATACAAATCCAGGGTTGGATTTTTCCTTCAAGTGTCTACTTATTCCTCATTGAACCTTTTGCCATTTTTTTTTTTTAATTCCACACAAGCCTCTTTTTGCATAGCTGCATGCGAATTGAAAGCATTGGCTGGTACCTCTCTCACACTAACTCATTTAGTGGCTGGTTTAATCCTAGAGGTGATAAGGAGCAGGACCAGGCTCTTTGTCCCAACTCTGCTCTTTACTTCCCCTACTCCTTCTGTGTCTGCATGACAGATTACTGCCCTGGTCTGCACCATTATCCTTCTGCAACAGACCAAGAGAAACCAGCAGGAGGTCACTGCGTACTATTCCACTGTGTACTAACAAGAGGATTCAACCGTTAACCTCCTCTGCCTCATCGACGACGAAGACCATCGCTGGAATTCAGGCTCAACCAGCAAATAAATGTTTACAGATTTGTCTGTATGTGAACTACTGATCACACTAGTTTTACAACTGAACTAGAATTTTATTTTATATCCTAAAACATCACACTGTGCTAATAATTCAACCCATTGTGAGCAGCATTCATATTTTATTGTGACATTTTTTTTCTTAAATAATCTTGCAGTAACTCTTGGTGAAATGGATGTTGCTTTATAATTAGCTATTATTCATCTAGCTAGAAACTGTCACAGCTAGACAGCAAGTGCGTTCTGGCCTGACGGGCCTCTACATCATTGTGGGCATACGATAAGTAATCTGACACATCCGTTTAATAACAAACTCTGTTAGGAAGAGAATGGGAGACTTTTTGTTTAAATTTAACTTCCATGTGTCTGTTATACATTTCAGCAGTTATGTTAATAAGCAGTGTTTTGTACCATAATGACATTGCTGCTGAAGTGTTGTGCTGTTGTCTGTTGCTTCATGTGAAAGAGTTAAATACTCACTGAGCCAGTGGCAAATATCACTGTTTGAATTAATATAAATGCAAAAGGGATCTTTAAAAATCTTTAAATCATTGAAGCCATTTCAAGTGTTTATTTAAGGTTAGGTCACATGATCGTGTTGACGCCTTGAAATGGGAGCTTTACTTAACCGTCACTTTCTCCTTATTGTTACATCATTTTTATGCTAGAAGTGTAATGTTACGCCAGTCATTTTTCCTTTGCTATAGTTTTGCAAAAAATGCATTCCATTTTATTTCTTCTGTTCATGTTTGTGCATCCAGAGGGCCACAGGTCAGAAAGTAAAGTCAAGGACCTTCTTGAGTGTGACAGAAATATTGCAGTCATCAGGTACTGTTTGAGGCTGTTAAACCGACTGTATAAACATTTAAAGTGGCTGTTTAGAGCTGTGAAGTCCTGCCTTCCTGTAAACGCTGGTCTGATACAGACGAGCACACTTTGCCATTAAAGGATAACTTCGGTATTTTTCAACCTGGACCCTATTTTCCCTTGTTTTTGTGTTATGGAAAGGACCCTACAGAGAAATAAAACGTTTTTCTTACCATTCGCTTGAAAGAAGTCTCGGAGAAGCCTTGCTCTGAAATCTCACGTTGCGTACACATTGTCGAAATCATCTAAATATTCAGCCAGGACATTGAAAACCTTTTAGATAAGCTACGCTTTCTGTACTCCAACACAACAAACTCTGACAACAACTGTGTCCCTCCTCTCTAACTCACGTTTCCACCGTTGTCTTCATGACAAACGGAAAGCAAAAGGTAAAAAAAACAAAAAACATGTTATTTCTCTGCAGGGTCCTTTCCATAATGTTGTCAGACACTTAAAATAACAATCTGAGTCTGTCGGTGGCAAAAACGAGCACTTTTAGTGGACGTAAATGACGGTGCCAGGTTGCCCCAATAGGATTACATTACAGCTTGTTTAGCAGCTGCCAGTTACAACAATCTCCTTCAATAATGGACCAATTTCAAAAAGTGTTGTCTCCATTAGTCACTTAGAAAATAGGGTTCAGTTTGAAAAATACCAAAGTTCCCCTTTGACATTATAGTTAATCTTTTTCATTCCCTCATGTGAAAAGCTTCATGCCAAAATCTTCTGTGACCAAATAGAAGTGCATTAAGTGTCCTGTATAGAAAGGAGACAGCAGAATTGCTTGTGTTTTTTTTTTTCTCTGTACTACTAACTACTGCATTGCACTATATTGTTTTTACGTTCACAAGTTTTTTAAATAAATATTCCATAGAGGGATTTTCCCCTCTTCTTCACTAAGACTTGTGATTTGGTTATTTCCATGAAACAAAACAAGAGTGCAGTTGTGTTAAACAGTTTATTTCATTGCTCACACGTCACTGTTGGGACCTATGAGGAGAAAAACAGTTGTGAGTCCTCGAGACTGACTGAGCCCGTTGCTAGCAGGCCATGTTGTTTGTAGAGCTCTTTGGAATTAATTATGCAATACAAAGTGAAATATAATGACTTAATTGGGTAATGGGAAGGAAAACTGTAGCCACAATACATTTAGTACATTCAAAAGGAACCCATCTGTGCAGCTTTTGTGTAGAAAATGCTCAGTGAATCAGATTAATTGTTGTAGGGACAAAATCTTTCTGTTTAGTCAGACCTTTCAAGTGTGGAACCTGCAAGTCTTCAAATTATAATGAATGTATTTCTAATTAAGAACCTTGTTTCTCCTGTGTGTTTTCACTGTGTGTAACTTACTGTTGATGCAGCCAACACTGCAGTCACCATCTGCAGCAGAGCATACCTCTGTCAAGCACAAGAAGTAGATCTGAGGGGAGGAAAAAAATTAAATGGTTTTACAACATAATTATTACAGTAATCCTCATCTCCACCATTAAAGATGGTCTTTATTTTAACAGACACATTATAAGTCACTCCCAAGACAACAATAGATGTTTACTTGTATGAGCATGATTGTTAAGTGGGAGGTACCTCTGGGTCCTCCAGGTGAGCGTGTCCTCCTTCAGCCATGTGGGAGGGACTTTCTGCGGGCAGAGACAGGAAGCCAGAGATCACGATCCTCTGGATGTGGTGGGGGTCAGGGTGTGGGGAAGGAAGTAGCTGTGAATCACCCTGGCTGGGACAGCTGAACGACACACAGTGGAGAAAGCACAGTTACAACTGAAAATCTCTACAAAAAGAAACGTGCAAAAAGCAGAATTTGCTCCTTTGGATTTACTGCTGCAATTACTTACACCCTGGCTCTAGAGAAGAGGCCATGAGATTTTTAAATCAAAGGAGTATGAGCAGAGATGTAACCCGTCATTTTGATCATCTGCCAATTAGATATTATTAGATTTCTCCAGAACATTAGGATTGATCCATCCACCATTAATGCCCCCAGTAGACTTTTATGAAAACCCAGCTAATAGTTTTGGAGATGTTTTGTCACAATGAAAGACTTAGTTTATAGGGGAAATGCTGACTTGACTATGGTGATGAATAAAAAGGGAGTTACCAAATTCTTTATGAATCATCTCCTCAGGATCGTGAATACCAAATGTCATGGCAATGTGGCCAATAGATGTCAAAAATCAGGTTTACACCCAGCGTCTGTCAGATCAGGCCATTATCACATTGATACTGTGTAGTCTGATCGTGGGATTAGGCCCATTATTAGAGGGACAACAATCATTTCCATAATTTGCAGCCAACTGCTCAGATTTCATCTAAATTCATTGAAAATTCAAACTATATTGGTAAATGAAGGACAATAGATTATAATATACTGACATGGCCTGTTGACTCCTGCAGCTGCATGTGAAAATCAAACAGTCACATTATACGACATACTGTATGGATAAAGTCAAAAGCTTGGTGTAGTACAATAACACACTCACTCAACAATGCAAAGTATTAACGCTACATATTTAACCAGCCAAAGGGGATAAACTAATTGGTTGGTTGTTCATGAGCTTTGCAACTATAAAACAACATTCAGTGGGACTCAGCACAGACTATTAATAATAATAATAACAACAACAACAACAACAACAACACAAAGTCAACTACTGAGTACAACTTGCTATAATCTTTTCATGGGAATATGTCAAATCATTATCTTGTTTAGTCTGTGTTTAATGCTCACGATTGAAGCTGACAAGACTGATCACAATACAAACAATTCAATTCATGTCTGTATGACATACCCGTCATAGACGAGCATCCAGCTGGTGTCTGGAGCTTGAGTTGAAGCCAGGCAGGAGTGAACCAGCAGCACCAGGCCGGGCTCTGGGGGGTCCAGCAGGTTCAGCTCCACATAAACTAGTCTGCCTCGCATGAGGCTGAGAGGCAGGTGAGGCTCAGGGTGGAAGCTGGTGAAGGACTCGTCTACAAGTTAAAGAATATTCTAACATTAATAAAATGCTGAGTCTGTTGCTCAGACATCAACTTGCTGATTTTGACCACCAGATGAAAATGTCCAAAAGGTATGATGTGCTATTTAAAAAGAATACAGAGAAGACAATCACCTGTGGCAATTCTCAGTTGCACAGCGATGGTGGCTGGTGTAGACTGAACGGGAGGTGGAGGAGGTCGATCCATCACATGGAGCCTCACTTCACCTGGAGAACCTGGAGAGGAACTACACTCCACCATCAACCTGTGGATCAACACAGGCAGCTGACGCACAGAAGATAGTGGGTCATAGAAACAAATCTAACAACAGAGTGGATGCAGAGTGTGTCAACATCCCAATCTAAGTTGAGCATCTTTGACACAGTAATTATGTCATATGGCTATGTGCCACATCTTGTTTATTTGAAACATGGATTATCATTTATCCATTAATGTTGCATCTCTGTGGTGTTTTGCGAGCAGCTGCTTTGAATGATTGCTGCTGTATTTCCTCAGATCAAATCAGACGATGCTTATTTGTGCCTTTCGCCTCCCATCAAACACATCTACAGCTCTGTAATCTAATTACTTTAGTAACTTGTGTGTAGGTAGTTGACACTTTGAGATTGTGAAGCTGTGATTTCAGGATAACTACATGCATCTGTAAATACCTATAACATTTGACTGTAACATTAGAGGTACATACATTATATGGATGGGTTTTTGGTGTAATTTAATTTTCTTCCATTTTCTGTTAGGTTTCATGCCCCTAATCATTTTTTGAATTTGACTGATTGCATTTCAATGTTTAATACACCAGCAGAGTACAGTCTGTACATGATTTGTGGAAGTCCTTGGCCGAGGAATTCACTCTAGTGTGTTCTGGGTGAGAAAAGAAATTTGATCTAAAACAGTGGTTCCCAACCTTTTTCCCTTAAGGAATCTCTTCTCTATCATTGAATAAACTGACGACCCCCGACTAAAAGAAACATCATACATACATTACATTTTATATATTATATATCATTCTTACCTAATAGGCTTCTTTTCTGACAATTTCAGTGTTTTCTTCTCCCTGACCCTTGGCCATTGTTCTATGAGCTTGTTGGTTGTTTTAACGGCATACTTTTCTAATGCAGGACGAGGCTGTTTAGCAGAGAGGGAAGGCTCTGTGAATATAACTTGTGTTCAGGTCTTCACCGTGCCCTTATCCTGTTTATATCTTAAATAATAATCCAAACTTTAAAAATAACCATTTCATTTAGTTTTCTTCACAGAAATGATTTAAATGCTGATATAAATATAAAATTATATATATATATTTATTTATTTTAAGTTTTTCTTACACCTATTAAAATCAAGAAGGCCTTGTGACCCCCTGTGAAGCTTTTGTGACCCCTAGTGAGGGTCGGGACCCCCAGGTTGGGAACCAGTGATCTAAAACAATGGAATAAACAGCCTAAAAGCAGTAGTAATAGTTTGGACCACAAAGCCAAGAGCAGGAAAAATGTCGGCCTGTAAAAGACAATCAAAAATGATCAATATGGTTAAAAAAAAAAAAAAAAAAAAAAAAAAAAAATCAAACAGAGCTCAGAGCTGAGCCAACCAAAGGCCTGCCTCTAGTACAATGTTTGCAATGCATATGTTTGACTTAATAATTGAACGAGAGAGAAAAACAATTTTCCCAAACAATAAAGGGTCGCAAAAGGTGCCCTTTTAAAATAAAGTTAATATATTACTCTGAATGTTTATATAAAAAAGTTAATTTCAAGTTTCCCTTCAACAGTAGTGCCATACCTGACAGGAGAGTTCTCAAGCACAGAACTGTGGTCTTGTTGAAGAGAGTGGACACCATGGACTTCCAACAGATGAACCACTGTCTGACCAAACACCTAACAAGGATGATATGATATTGGAAAAATTATTTCCATCGTTTCACAAAGCAACAACGTAATGCATGTCTCTCCTGTCAACTGCAAGTGATCAGAAGTGAGATCAGCCAAAGCCTCATCACTCTATTTAGACACATTAAAGTTGAATAACTGTAGTATACATAGAAGTGTTCCTTACATGTCTGTTTACTCCACAGCCCTCCAGGGGGACAGCGTAGATGTCAGGGTCAGAGGTCAGCTTCTGCAGCATGCAGGACACATTACTGAGCTCAAAGGGACGAGCAGAGGGGGCCACTGTGGGCTCCAGCACAGAGTCCGGCACCGCGAAGATTAAATGCTGTCCCTTTGTACAGTCTGTTGGCACACACACACAAAAGTCATTCCTGAGCTGCACTGTTTTGATCTTGACAATAAAAAAAAAAAATAAAAAAAACACACTGATTAAAACCAAGCATAAATATTCAAGCATAAGCAAAAATCAAAAACTATTTAATTTTTTTTTTTTTTAATGGAGTGGTTTGGGCGTGGGCTTCTAGCCTGGAAACCCACACATCATCACACATCAATCATCCAATTTACGGATTTTCTTCATTGTCAATTCATTTTTGTCAGGCGTGTGTTGACAGGATCGGTTTTTGGGAGATACTCACCCTTCACAGAGTACGAGCAGCAGCCCATAGAGTCAAAATCTGACACGAGGCCAAGGCCACAGGGCGAGGCAGAGGGAGTGGACGAGTTGGCCTTGAGGTAATCTGAGCGCACAGAGTAAACAAAGAGAGGAGAGACAGTTACACTTGAATGCGTCTATTCAGCCGCATGAGAGATGACAGGTTCATAAAGTCAGAATTGGTTTTGGTGTCTAGTTACAGCCAGGACCAGATGCTAGACCTTTAGCCAGGACTGAATAAGGTTCTGCCCCCTTGTGGTCATCTGAAGTCAAACTTATATAAAGGCAACACAAGATTTTATAGTTGCTGGGATTTCTCTGTCACCTTTCATTTCAGTATCCAGACTCTCTTCTGCTTCTTCTCCACCAGGACGCCCAAAAGGATCATATGGATGTTGCTGAGTGATATAATGGGAATTGAGGTTGTGAAAGGGACTGTGCAATAGCGGAGGGATGCTGGGATATCCTTCCTCAGCATTATGAACCATCCAATACATCCCGCTGTAGTCTGATTTTGATGCTCTTTCAGAGTTCATACTGCCTGCGGGATGTACTTCCTGGTTGTGCACCGACACTTCAGGCTGGTAGTACAGGTGGTAATAATAGTAGTAAGGATGTAGGGGGCCATTGTGAGCATCATACATTGGCTTTGTGGGTGGAGTAGTGGTTTGATGTTTGCGATAGGGCGGATGCCGTGGTGGTGGGGAGGAATATGCATGCGGCAGAGGGTCTAAAGCTTCTTTGGATGAAGTTGGAGACACGTGATTGTCAGCGCTGAGTAAACTCTCAGGTCCATAATACATCTGATAGTAGTGATAATACGGGTGGTGGTAGTGTGGGTAAGGAGGAAGATTGTGGTTGGGTGGTGGCGTGGGGAGAGAGGTTTGTTCAGGAGGAGGAGCTGCAGCAGCGTCTGGCACATGAGGGTGAGTAGGGGGGAGGGGAGTCACAGGGGCAGAGTGTCTCTCTTTGTCATCCAGCTCTGCTTTTACGTCATCATCAAAAAGTGGATGTTTGATCCCTTCTGGGCTGGTTTTTTGAAAGTTGATCATTTCATCTGAGTTTTGTGAATCAGTGTAAGGATTTACGTTGTATTTGTCATGAACTTGTGATGAGTGAGGACGTGGACGAACAAAGGTGCTTGACTTTGTGTTTTGATCATCAGACAAATTTGTTTCTGCAGCTGTGTCGGGACTGAGAGGAGTCAGTCGCTTGGTCTCGCCCCTAGCGATATGTGGAAAGTAATAGGAGTAGTGGTACGGATAGGGCTGTGGAGGATGAGGTGTATAATGTGCGGAGGTTTTGGGAGGACTTGTCGGAAGGGTGTAAGGATGAGAGGCAGCCTCAGGCGTAGGCTGAAGAAACTGGTGTGAGTTAACTCTGCGGAGAGCCTCAGACTGCTGCACGATGGGGGGCAACACTACATATTCAGGGTGATGAGGATTAGTTAAAGACAGTTCTCTAGGAAGCTCAGAACCTGGATCATGGTCCTGAGGTGGGCCAGGAAGAGGGATTTTAGGGTGATGGTAGTAGTGATAGTATGGATTGAAGGCGTGGCTGGGGGGCTGGAGACGAGGTGGTTCAACTTGACTCGGTAAGCCTGTATCTGAGGGGGGAGGATGTGCAGCACTGGGCCTCTCGGAGACAACTAAGACGGGAGGTTCTTGCTTTTCTTGCAGATCTGGATGCACCCGACCTGAATCCTCCGCATCGTCTGTAGAAGACAGCGAACTGCGGAAATGTTTATAAGACTCCCTGACAGGAATCTGGTGGGGGTAGTAGTCCTGAGAGTCTTGCTGGGAATCAACAGGAGGGAGAGGCTGTGGGCCAGATGTAGGGTCAGGAGTCAAGGGTGAAGGAGTAGGAGGGTTATACGCATCATGTCCATCAGGACTAGGATACTTGTGGTGATATGTAGGGTGGGGATAGTAAGGCGGGGCCAGGTAGAAAGGTGGAGCCCATGGAAAAGGTACATGCTCAGCTGGCCCTCTGGTTAGATGATGAGGGCTGTTGACCAGAGGCTGATGGGTGAGTGGGACTTCATCAGGACAGGCCAGTGTGAACGTCTTCTCGCCCATCTGAAGAGAAAGGGTGTATTTTCCATCCTGAAAAAAAGATGAGAGGTTTTCTGTGTGAGACTGTGTACAAAATAATCACGTTTAGGACTGGATAATAAATGTCTCAGCTCAGTATTTCAACATGCTGCGAACTCAAGGATTTGTTCAGTTGCAAATATAGTACAAGGAAGTAAACAATATTCATATTTAGCAGTTGAGGTTAGGACTGGCATTGGAGTCCTTTCATACATTCTGTAGACTTATGACAATTGTTGAGGAACCTCTGTCCACTGAGGCTGGTTTGAGACAGGTGTCTTTTTATCCTTACTCTCTTTGACTTAATGCTTTGAATCTTAGTCCATTACCCCTGATAAGATAGTTACATTTCCTTTATACATCGCAAAATCTTAGATGACCACAACCATCCCTTAAATCGCCACTTCCAGCTACAGCCCTCAGGGCAAAAGGTACAGAGTCCCATGTGCAAAAAAACAAATCTATAAAAAATAGTTTGTCCCTTTTGCCATAAAGTATCTTAATATGTAAGGACAGCTGCTTTTTGAAGCCAGCCTGCTACCTCGCGACACAGCATTAGATATTTACTTATTTAACCTCGATTCAGTACTCCCCATTGAGTACCTGGTGCTCCTTTTAATGTAGCTCCTCTTGGTGTATTGTGTTTTTATGTGAATGTGATTTAATGTGCCTGTCTGGGTGTGATATGTTCTGTTGTAATGTATCCTTTTTAATAGCAGTTTTTGCGCATGCAAACCAAAGACAAAATTCTGCCTTTTGTACGCAAAAAGCAGAGTTTTCTATTCTATTCTAAGTAGATGCAGTTACAACTGTAATATTTGTGGCATTTTTAGATGCCAGTTATATGACTTTAGAGCACATTTAGTGATTCAAGATAAAAAAAATTACAGCAATATATATACTGGAAAAACAAAGTTCGGAAACTTGCGTTTGGTGGATTATTTCTCTGTTGTTACAATGCTAATTGGCATTGTATTTTACATCGTTGGAAAGCCTGTTTATTTACCTTCGCAATGATGTCCAACTTGTAAGGATCATGCATTAGTGGGATGAGCAGCCCAGCTGATTATGTGGGGAGCACCCAAGAAAAATTTGCCAAAATGCTCTGCCAATGGTAAACAGTGTATTCTCATAAGGCTACCAGGAAGCCTGCAATGACTGCCCTTCACCGTCAGGCCCATTTGCGCTGGTGTCGACAACACAGACAATGGAACCTGAACATGTGGGGGAATGTCTTGTTCAGTGATGAGTCCAGGTTCTGTCTGCGAAAGTTGGATGCCAGGGTGAAAGTATGGAGACGACGTGGAGAACGCTATGCTGATTGTTGCACCGATGGAGTAACAGCTCTTGGTGGGGGCAGTGTCATGGTGTGGGGGGGCATCTCCCTCACTGGCAAAACAAGGCTTGTCATCATTGAAGGCCATCTCAATGCAGTGAGATATCGGGATGAGATTCTGCAGCCAGTGGCGATCCCATATCTCCACAATCTGGGACCTAACTTCATCCTCCTAGAAACAACGCTCACCCCCACAGAGCCAGGGTTATCACAGACTACCTTCACAATGTAGGAGTAGAGAGAATGGAACGGCCTGCCAAGAGTCCAGACCTCAACCCAATTCAACACTTGTAGGATCAGCTTGGGCGTGCTGTGCGTGTTAGAGTGACCAACACAACCACGCTGGCTGACCTGCAACGAATCCTGGTTGAGGAATGGAACGCCATCCCACAGCAACGTGTGAACAGGTTGGTGACCAGCATGAGGAGGAGGTGCCAGGCTGTTGTGGCTGCGTATGGATCTTCCACCGCTACTGAGGCTCCTGACGGTGTATTAAATGAAT